>VDFB02367693.1:0-18864 GCA_007258455.2 Sequoia sempervirens
AAATAGATGGAGTGGAGTAGTTGATAGAGCTTGTCCACAATTCAGAGGATTACCCAAGTCCCCCTTTATTTTCTTCTACATTGTAATAGTGTCTATATAGTGAGCTATATTTGAAGTTGGTTATTGCCAAGGTTTTGTAATCTTTCCTAGTATACTTTGACTTCAATAGTTTAATATGCTTGCTTGCATTGGTTTGCAATTATAGGCCTACTAATGCCAGAATTTTGTCCTATGCTTGGCTTTTTGTGGCTTAGATAATGTGTTGGGCCTTCTTTGAAAAACGTTATAAATCTTTTTCTTTAATATAAAAGGGAGCAACCCACTAGGTTGCAATTCATCGATTAATAAGTTTATTAATAAATATGTACTACCATTATAATATTATCTTAATACTTTCTAATGAAAATGAAGACTTTTATCTCTATAGGGGTTTGGTTTGTAGATTTAGCAATTTTTGGCCTTCCCTTCTCGATCTTCACAAATGGGTATTGGATTCTTAGAGGCCTATTGTCAAGGGAAAGAATGAGTTATTCTCTTGTGCTAAGGGTTTCTTTATTGTGTCTTTTGAGTCTTCAAAGAATAGGGATTTATTGTTTGATGGTGGTTTGTGGTTCTAGGGAGAGCACTCTCTTTTGGTCAAGCCTTGGACTACTTCCTTCAACCCCCATTCTAAGACTCTCAATTTCAAACTTGTGTGGGTTTTCCTTTTGAATCTTCCTCTCCTATTTTGGAAAATTCATACTGAGGCCATTGGCAACTCTATTAGGCATTTCCTAAAGGTTACATCTACCACTTCTTTCATGGGTCACTCTTACCTTTGTTCATATTTTGATGGACATTGATATCTTCAAGCCTCATCACAAGGATAATTTTTTTATGGTGGGAGATAGGCCTTGGACTCGATCACTTGACTATGAGGGTCTTCCCTTCTGATGTAGAAAATGCTTTACAATCAATCACCTAGTTGTTGATTATCACTTTCCAAACGCAAGGGCATAATGATGTGGTGAAAGAATGCTCACAAAGATCACTTAACCATTCATGCCTTTGACTCTCTAGTTGAGGACTTCTCTTAAGACAATGGGTCTTCTCAAGGTGTTGGTTCTTAGGTGAATACCACAACGCAAGGTGGTCCTACCCATATTGCTCCATCAACTCCCATCAGTGAGTCCCATCCACCTTCAACTTTGATCACTCAATCTACTATCCCTTCGACTTCAACCTAGTCATGTGGTGGTGGTTCAATGTTTGGCTTCTCTACTTGGTCATTCTAATGTTCCTTCTATGCACATAGATGGCCCTCTATGGAAGAATGATCATTTGCTTCTTGTTTTAAGGACTTGGATGCATATTTCTTAGACTATTGTATAAAGGAGAAAGAAAGATCTTCCTAAATCTATCTCGCGATCTCATACTAGAGTGAACAATGTGAGATTGAACAAGTTGGGTCTAACATCATCTAAGTTGGACCTTAGGGTCCCCTATTTCTTTTTTATTGAAGTGTGTGATAGCTTGTTTACAATTGTGTGTAACTCAATTTTATTTTGATGGATTATTTGGTATGTCCTATATCTCATGTTGTTATATATTGACTGAATGATCTTTTGTACAAGGGCCCTTTCGATCCCACTTGTATCAATATCAAAAACATTATAATATAAAATAATACTATTATATTATACTATTATAGATTGAATTACAATATTGAAACAATACTTAATTTTTAGAATTATTTATAACATCCCAATTCATTTGAGCTAGTTTTATTACAAAATTATTGTCACAACCCTCCTAGAACTTAATAAGTTATGGTATTGATGACATGGTCGTTATTTCCGTTATTGAAACATTATCCTTCTTATGAATATGAATTAAAGGATTTAATAATTGTTCTAGTTTATTTTATCTCTTGGCAAATGAATGAAATGATGGATGATTATTTAATTGCGTAAATACAACTATAGATGATGTTGTTACGTATATCAATGAGAAACAATATGATAAGAATAGTCTAACTCTGGCTTTTGGTGTCAAGTGATTGCAGGACCATCAACACAAGAAAGGAAAAGGGATTGTCATCAGGGAGAGGACACGGTTGACGAGGATCCGATTGTTGTCAAACTCTGGGAAGCAAATGATGACACAAAAGGATCTTGGCCTTGGTAAAATAAATAATAGATAATAAACCTTAAAAAGAAAACTTTTGATATTTTTTTTCACTTTATAAGGAATTATAAATATTATGATAACTTTTAAAGACTTAAAAATAAAACAAAACCGATAAAGCCAGATCTAATGAAATGAAATATTATGCTTATTGAATGAAGAATACGGTATTTGTTGATCAGAGAGAATAATGCCCTGGAAACACAAGCATATCTGCCGGAACATCCCGGTTTGCAAATGCAGGAAGAAGACGATGGAAGTCTGAAAGAACCATTTCTTCGATCTCTGAGAAAAATTATACAGAACTTTTATCTTCCTTTGGGTCTCGATCTTGAAATACCAAATATTAGCCAGGTTGAGATTTGAATATTTCCGTGTTGTTTGTTCTTGGAGCCGGGGTGGGAAAATCGTCTGGCAGAGAAATCAAACGCCTTTCTCTTCCTCTATTCCTCCGAGGAAATCTCTGGTGGCTCGCGATTCGCTTTCGGGAAGCGAGTAAGGCAGGATACGGGCCAGTGGCAACATCAAATAACTTTATCAGGCACGTGCATAACCAAATTTCTCTTCCATCTCACATGCGTGGTATTTTTGTTTAAATAATTTCTTCTGCATAATGGTCGAATATGAGAATAATTCGCATTGATCTTCTTTTAGATTATATCTACCATTTTTCCTCAATCTGGTCTCGTTTTGAACTCTATGGTTGTAATTTTTTTTGTCAGTCCAAGTTTGACCCGTAACTCTTGTTCTGACTAAGAATGTCGTCTATTCTTCCTTAGCCAAGGTCTTAGTTCAGTAGTAAGAACTTGAAACAGCGTTTTCCTCCTTGTCATTTTGTTACCCTCACACTATCTTTATCCAATAGCGACGGCCAAGGAAGCTTCCTGCGTCTTATGACTGATAAACTTTCGTCAATCCCATGAAATGGTAATTGGTTCCTGCGTGCTTCTTAATCTTTAAGTTTTTTTTTTTTTTTTGGATGATCTGAACGGTTCTCCAGAACAGAATCTAGCTGAGTCTTTATATATATTTTCTTTATTTAAATCTGGAACAATTATTATTACAAACATAAAACCCTAATCCTGGACTGTCACGAAGACTAGTAGGGTATTTCTATCAGATTTGAACATTATCTCTTTCTGAAGGATAATCGTTAAATTCTTATTTGAACCAATGAGATTATTAACAACAGTAAGAACTTGAACTTGAATATTTGATGTTCTTGAATATAGAAATCTGAAACATACCTAGTGTAAACTTAATGAGCAAGGATGCGTGCTGACGGCACAATGATGCCACAAATAATTAATAGAAAAATCCTTAGCCAAGGTAGATGCCCGTTTGGCAATGTCAGCTTCCATGGCCAGATATACCCTGATCAGGATGATTCTTCTGATAGGAGGTACCTATAGAGGGAGGATCGATCAGTGGTATAGGTTCGTGGACATCAGGCTCAGAGAACTGATAACAATTGATCCTCGTTAATTGACCTCGTGAAGGGCGGGTTCTTCAGTTGAAGAAACTCGGGAGACCAGCAGGTCTTGGTTGGGCGGTAAAGCCCCTGATGATGATTTCTTTTCCTTTCTGAATAGTATTGCCAATGAAGATGGAGTCAAATGTAAAATTTCTCTTCTCGCTCTATTTCCAGGTACAAAGATCTGAATGTTTACTATTTGTTGAAATAATATTCATCTTGAATTTTGAGCAATGTCCTTTTAGCTGAAATTATCGTACTTGTTAGTTATTGTTAATTATACTGCTTAGTTGAATTCTGCAAGTTAGATGTAGAAAATTTAGATAACCGTTGTATGTAAACCCTAGAATGGTAGTTACATTTTTTCATAATAATAATTTGAAACTGTTTTTGAAAAATCAGTTAGAAACATTGGGAAAACTCTTGATCCCTTGAGAACAATTAGTTACAATTCAGCTGAAGGTAGTTACCAGTTAACCTTTCTTAACCGTAGATTAGTATGATGTTACAATTATTATCTTTCAATTATTTATATTTTTAATTACTAATAACTTCATATTTTGATAATATTAATTAATTAACTCCTCATAATATAAAATTATTATCTTTCAATTATTTACTTTTTTAATTATACTAATAACTTCATATTTTGATAATCTTGATTAGATCCTCCTCATAATTTAATAAATCTAATATTGCTAATTTCATTATAAATATAATTGTTTATGATTGTATTCCTTAATTTCAATCATAGCATAATTTCAAATCATTAATCATGAAGTTCAATCTTAATTGTTAATCATATTCCCATTAATATTATTTTAATAAAATCATATTTTTTTTATCATTTTTCATATATTATTTTTTATTTTTATGATTTAATTTTTAGAAAATTGTAGTTTAGACATTTAATAGAAATGATTTTTTTTTTATTTTTTTTTTTAATTATTTGTAATTCAACCTTGTAATGTTTGTATTTCTTGTCTATCATTTCTTGCTCCCTCTCTTACCTTTCTCTTTTAAGTAGCAAGTTCTACAATCAATCCAACTTCTACTCATTTGAATAATGGATCACAAAGTGTGATATAAAATTTCGATGAAAAAAACTTGTAAACAGCTAAAGACAAAAGTAATTTTTTATTCACTATCATAAATTGTAAAAATATAATGTCTCTTAGCCTCAGTCTTCGGATGTAGACTGATTGGTTGAGTCAAAGCAGGTTTGAAACCCGATTCAACTAGCCTCAGCAAGAGTTGGACATTCTCAGGTATTCTAACGGCCCAAAGGATTAGTCAGATTGCTCTTCGGATTCTAAGTTGGACACCTCTTAGTTACCAAAATAAAATGATGTCTTTTATTAATCCTTAATTGTTCAAATCACCCTTTTATTCTTTTTATTGCATACTAATACATCTAAGCTGCACACCCATAAAAACTCTTATTTGGAGCATTGCCCATTTTATTCCAACTTTTTTTGTTGTGTTGAATCGTTCGCATCATGAGGCATCACTATTTCGAGAAACTTGAAGCTAATGATGAAACCTTGAGGCAATGATGAAACTAACTTATTAGAGGTCCAAGATCACTGGCGATCCTAGTTTACAATCTTCATCAGGACCCCTTGAAAAGACGGTGCTAACCAAGGCAAAGATTATCCTCCAAATGTTCAGATAAGTTTTTTACTTACATTTATCCATCATACTCCAGCTTTTCCTAGTGCTAAACCACCTCTTATTTTCTTTTATGATTGATGCATGTGGATGCCATACACACGCAATATGAAGTAAAAAAATATCTGTCTCCCTAATCAAACCAAGCCAGTATGTGACAAGATTTTAACATGATTCAAATAATCTACTAATCATTCATAGGCTGCTTGGCCTCGTGGACGTGATTAAAAACATTCATTCATTCATTCATTGCTCTCCCCAACACCATATGCTAAAACCCCGCGAGTAAATAGGTGCATTATGAAAGCTTTTGGCTACACAAAATTAGAGGAAATCAACATCTTCAAGAATTGCAAACAAAATAAATTCAATCTCATCTTTTCAATGAATTTCTCTATTTGTTATTCGTTCCAAAACATAATCCCGCACAGGATAGTGTTTCTAAGCAATAAAACGATTTGCTTGTCCACAATTTCTTTGATAGTTTCAGAGATGGGAACTATAATGAATATACAAACTACAATCATGAGATGGCAAGCATCAACGCAAAAGCAAAACACAAGGATGCAATAAAATGCCATTTCCTGACCACTGTTTCTCACAAGTCTCTAATAACCGAGCAATTCAATAGAAGTTTCTCTATAATACCACAGCGGCAGATGGTAGCTCTCAAAATCCCTACAGATCCTAGGTTGCATACAAGAAATTCCCATTTAAGTAACAAAAAATTATGACATTGAATCTCCCGTAAGATTTGCATAAATATAGCATGTAGGAGGAAAGGCCCACTTGACATGGATCCAAAGTTCAGCCTTGACATGAAAATCTTGCGAAATACTTTTGAGACTCACAAACCTTTAGGCACGTTAGTGTTATGGCACCACTACAATAAGTTTTCCCCTGTTTCCAGTAGTAGAAGACGATCATGAGCAGCAGTGAATTCAATAATCAAATGTACAAATCCATGAAAAAAAGTAAAAGGAAATTTACCGTTTCAAGAAGGGATGCATTTTACCCAACACACATAAAACTACAATTATGAAAGGAGTATTAATATATTGAAAAAATGCTATTTAAATATCATACCCAGTCCTTCAAAAGCGATCTCTCTAACTGGTTCTGATCCATTAATTAGACGGATTATACCTGTACATAACAACCAAAGTAATTTAGCAATTATAACAAAAAGAAACCACCAAAGTAATCTAGGTACAAATCCCTCTGTAAATAGACAATACAAACATATCCATATTCTCGTTGACAATACAATATAATTAAGACAAAAGATTAGCAAACCCTAGCAGCAAAGAAACATAAAAAATCAAGTCCCTGAGAATGATACTTATGTTGCTTGCCAGAAAAAATAAAATGAAACAATGTTGACTGTCTTTGTTATTAACCATTTGCCGAATGTAATGATGATGAACTTCAATATGCTTAGCCCTGGTATGATAAACTGGGTTTTTCACCATCTTGAGAACATTTTGATTGTCACAGAAAAGTGAGGTTGCTGTGATTTGATCCAATTGTATATTAACCAATAGTCTTTTTAACCACATTGACTCACAACTTGTTACTAACTGCTGCCTTATATTATGTTTCGGTGGAAGATAATGCAATTGTGTTTTGTAGCTTGCTCTACCAAAGAAATTACTCCTGATCCAAGAGTGAAAATATAACTTGCTGTAGATTTTCTTGTATCAACTGATCCAGCGCGATTGGAGTTAGTATAGCCTGTTAGCAAGAAGTCAACAAATTGCTCATATAGAATGCCAAAGTCAAGGGACCCTTTGACATATCAAAGAACTTGTTTTGCAGCTTGTCAATGTTCATCTTGTAAAAGAAGTGATGACAACTTCTCAAAATCAAGTTCTTGAGTGTCTTTAAATCAGCTCTGCTCACACTGGGCAGTCGTTCCTCCCCTCTTGTGTTGTGCTCAAAATTCTTAGCTACCTGTGCCAGGCATTCTAATGGATCACTTCAGCATCTTTATTTTAGTTTTCAGCAATCACAATCCAAGTTAAAGATGAGTGCTGTTCCCTTGCATCTCATGACAAGTGAAGTCTCACTTATTTGATGTCCAGCAGATCAAATGATTTGAATCAGCAGCAGCAACATTTATTTCTAGAACATCAACAGCAAGACATTTTGCTTCTCCTCCACCTTTAGTAATAATAACAGCAGTCCCCTTTCTCACACACAAATGCATAGAGTTGGAGTGTACCTTTATAAGTTGCAAACTTGCCGAAAGACTTCGCAAGTCCACAAAAGCACATTATACTGGGAATGATAACTTTTATTGCATCGTTTTAATGATCATAAGCATGATAATAATCTCCAAAAGTCCAATTTATTCTAGAGGCGAAATTTTCAATTTACATTTTCAAGTCAGAAGTCTAAAAGGCAAAGAGCAGAGTTTTCATTTGTGTTTGTAAGTTAAAAGTCTACTGAAAATATTAAGGCGAAGATGCAGACTTTGGCCACAGAATTGTTATAATTACAAAAGTGCATTTAGGGTCTGAAACCCCACATGCATTATTGTGTCTATGATTAAAAGTTCAACTTTTGTATAGGGATGGAAAGCAAACTTTGTTGTAGCTTTGTAACTATACAAATGTCAAGGGGGAAAGCCCGTGTACATTATGTTGGCAATTAAAAATTTCAAATTTTGCAAGCAAGAGTACAACCTTATAATGTATTCATGTAGCCAGTATATACATGCAAGCAAGGTCCAAAAACCCACTTGCACTTGCAAACATAAATCAAAAGCCAATTGGAGTCTTTGAGTGCAAATGTATTGAGTATTTGAAGCTTGAAATGAAGTCTCATGGAATGCTAGGTATATGCAAATGGAACTGTTGAAAAGGATTTTAGAAATCATTAAACAGATGTAATTGGCAATTGTAAAACCAGATTCCTTCAACATTGTGATCAATCTTCCAATGTGTGATCAAATGGGAGCTTAGAATCTAAACAAAGTAAGGCACACAACAGGCACATAAGTTGTTTACTCTCAAATAAATTCTTGTTCCCCGGGTACACGTTCCTGGGGATTTTTCTGCTGCACCCATTCCAGGGACGTCCCCTAGCTGTCCCAAAAAGTTTCCAAGTCGAGGGAACACCAAAGGGACAGCTGAATGTCCCCAAGATGGCTAGGGACCTCTCAAACATCCTTCAACTGTCCCAAGGATAGTAGATCGTCCCCATGGCTATTCACTAAGCTTTTTTTCTATGTTACCGATCCGCCCCTTGGGGCCCCCAAGTCCCAGTCCGGTCTGACCCAGGTCCGGGGTCCGGTCACCTGTGGGTTCAGATAGGGTCCGGCCCACAGATTGTGGGTCCAGTCCTGTTGAACCTGGGCGAGCTCGCAACGTATTTCGAAAATTTTCTGACTTTTTTAATTATTTTGACTTTGTTTTGACATAAAAAAATATTAAATAAAGCCCCCCAACCCTGAAATTATGTCCGCCATGAAGGTTTGTTTGGCTTTGAAGGTCTTAATTTGGGTCTTATTGTGAATGCAAAATGATGTACGCCATGAAGGTTTGTGTAGTTTTGGAGGTCTTAATTTGGGCTTGGTGGCGTGGGCTCTACCCTTCAACCCCACCTTGTATCGTGACAAGGAGCACACCGGGGACTCAAACCCCGTGAGGGCCGCTGCCCCTCGACCCCCACAAGGGGCGTTGCCCCTTGAACCTACTGGGGGCACTACCCCCAGACCCTTGCAAGGGGCATTGCCCCTTGACCCCATTTGGGCATTGCCCCCAAACTCCCATTCAATTCATTTGATTTGCCATGTACTCTCCAAGTCCAAGTTTCCAAGTTTGCCTACAAGTGTTCATCTATAATATCATCATCCAATTGGACAATCTTCCCTGATGCTTACCTGCAAGGAGAAATGCAGCAATGTTGTTAATTTTAATATATAATATATATCATGACATTCGAGTTTGACTAATTGACATTCTAATGTTTTTTATTCTTATGGTGGTTTTGTTTATTATACAATATATGATGCTACATGTGGTATTTGAACTTAATTACTATTGTAAATATGTATATATTTTTTGTTTTTATATGTTTTTGTATGGACGAACCCTACCCCAAAAAAAATTGATTGAATCCGCAAACCGAACCCTCGAATCCAAACCGGTAACTTAGCTTTTTTTTAAAGGTCCTAAATAAAAATATGATTCTTTTATTCCTATTTTTTGTGGGCCCCCACACCACACTTAGCCCTAAGTCAACAAGAAAAGCCTCTCTCTCTCATTCTAACTCATTTTCACATGCCAAAAAAATCTGTACTCAAATTGGAACCAAAAAATTCATAGTAACAGAAATCTGCAAAAAAACCCGATTAATCGCGATTTTTAAAATATCTACAGGCTGGACGATTTTTTCCCCGATTTTTTGAGAAAATCTTTGACCTTTTGGTCAATGATTTTTTGAGAAAATCTTTGACCTTTTGGTCAATGATTTTTTCCCATTTAAAACTGCAAAATTGCCAAAAAACGCGTTTAAAACCTACAAAAAAACATAAATAAAATCGTGCTGATTTTCACGCGAAAAAAAAACAATGAGACCATAACTTGTTGCTTACTATTATGCTTCGATAGATTTTTTCCAAGCATCCATAGGTTGTTCAAAAAAGCCCCTGTTTTAGGCTTTTAGCCATAGCAGCAAGGCAGTGAACTGTTTGATAAAATGCTTTCGTAGACATGTATGAAAAATGCCGTAGATGGTGATGGAATGCCATGACAATCCATAGCCATAGGCATTTGTCATGGTATTCCATCACCATGAGACCACATTTCTTCGAGGCATTTTTTCAAACAGTTCACTGCCTTGTCTATGCTAGTGCTTACTATTATGCTTTGATAGATTTTTTCCAAGCATCCATAGCTTGTTCGAAAGCACCTGTTTTAGGCTTTTAGCCATAGCAGCAAGGCAGTGAACTGTTTGATAAAATGCTTTCGTAGACATGTATGAAAAATGTCGTAGCATAGACAAGGCAGTGAACAGTTTGAAAAAATGACTCAAAGAAAAGTGGTCTTATGGAATGCCATGACGAGCTAATGCAATTGTGAAGTAATTGCATAACTGCTTAGGTTGACTTTGTTAAAAACTATATTGTAATTGAAATTTTGTCATCTGCCAGCATCTAGTTATTAGTTATGCAATGTGAAGTAATGCTTTGAGTTTGAAAGATGTGCAATGCAATGAATGTAATCAGCGATATGAATATAAACTACAAAAATCTATTTTCTACATTTCATTAGTTAAACTCTATTTTATTTGCTCTCTATGTTATGGAAATGCCTTTCAATTTCAAAAAAATAGTTTTTATCTCTTGTTCTACAATTTTTTACCTTTTTTATAAATCCAATTTTTCCCCATTTTTTCATGATTTTTTCCCGATTTTTAAAACAAAAATTATTCTTTTGGTTTGCCGATTTATTCCCCAAAAGATTTTTGTTGCTATGCGGCAAAAAACATTTTGAACAAAGTTTGAAGGTGCAGCTGGAGAAATCAACATTAGTGAGTAGTGAGGAGTGAAATATCAAGAGAAGTGACAGAGATTAGTGATTCTTCCATTTTATTTTTCTTTTTTTTTCAAATCTTTAAGGAAGAAATTTTATGATTTTTTTTTTTTCTTATTTTCAATTTGCACTTGCATTAATGTTTCACAAAACAACTTGAGCAGCAACAATAAGAGTAGTGAACATGACATGGACGAACGAAATTTGTGAGTTTCAAGCTCAATTGGGGGTTCATCAAGGTGCACGAGTGTTGTGGGTTGATGCAAGAGGGTCCTCCCCTCTGCCTCACTACCATTCACAAAAAATTAAAATCACAGGAAAACCTCTGCCTGAATCCAACGATAAAATAAAGATTGCAACAAAATACATCTTTTATTCATATCTATCAAAAAGCAAATTCATTCTTTACAATGAGATGGCAAGAGCCTCTTCCTTGTCTCTCTGTTCACACATTATCTTCATCTACTAATGGCCTCCCCTTCTATGCATTTTTCTCTCTTCTTCTCCATGCACACTCTATTTCCAGTTTCAGGCCTTAACATGATCTCAATGTTCACTCACTGTTCCTCGTTCCTGCCGCCTTATCTTCTATTATCACTTCCCTTTGTGCACAACAGTTTAGCCCGAATTACCTTGTCTTTGTGCACCTCCCTATCACTTGCCAACGAGCTCTTTCAAAATATACTCCCCTCCTCCTCACAGCTATGCGGCCTCTCCTTACTCCGCGCAGTCTCTAAATCTTTCACAGTCCCTCTCAAGTTCCCCACGCAGCTTGTAATCGGGGTTTTTTTTTTTAATTAAATCCCATCTTTATAATATGCAGCTCAACTTTTATGCCAATTTTCTGCCTCCTTTGTGGCACGACTCTTCCCCTCTTCTTCACCTGATCGACGCCCTCTTATGTCTTCCTTTGATTCTCTCTTCATTGAAAATGAAGAGATATATAAACGTTTATTTCAAGACTGTTAAAATATCACCTCATTATTCTTTACAAATCCGCTTGTAAATGATATTTCATCATCTACTTATACTCCCCTTCAAATCTACAGATTCTCCTCTTTCAAACCTGCATATTGAATGATCTTCTATTATATCTTTCTCCTCAAATCTACTGATGTTTTTTATGTTATATCTTGTATTCTTCACTCCCTTATCCACATTCCTTATTTTCTTTTATATTTTCATGTCTCTACAAAGAGATGTATCTCATTGAAAGGAGATGATCTTTTAAATGGACATGACTTTTGTTACCAATGTTGATCACTGCCTTTAAACTAATCGCTGCTTATGATATCTGTACCACTGCCTTTGGTTACTTCAAATATTATCTTCATAAGCTTAATCACTGCATTCTAATACCAAGCATTGCTTTTGAGAATATCTAATCGCTTCCTTTTTTATTAGTCATCCACATAGGTGATTACTATTTATTTATAGGTAAATTATCTTAGGCGATTAAACTTGATTTATTACCTCAGACGCTAAAAGGAAAGTCAATTGCTTTAACTAAATCTGTTTTTAAATTCCCTTTTGTGGGTTGCTCATCCTGCCTTTGTGAGAATAATCGCAGCATCTTTAATTATTTCTTGTAAAGGTTATCGCTGCTATAGTGAGCTTGGGCGATTAAACATTTATGTCTTTGAAACATATTCTAAAATGTGTGATCAACCAGCAAGGATATCCCAATATGTTTTTGTAACATATGTCTTATATCAACAAATCACTGCCTTATAGTATATCCCTCCTTATACCATATGAGTCGCCGTTTAATAGTTTATCATAAACAAGTCAGCCATATCAAATTTAAATCTCAGCACTGCCATTTTAGTTTCCTTTCACTCAGGTCGACCAGCATGTATTCCATTCGTATCATTTAGCAATTTCTTCCATAGTCGGCCACTATAATAATAATTGTTTAAATCTTTAATTTAAACAATACAATTAATCTCTTCAACATGATGATAGTCGAATACGATGGGAACATTGATCTTGATGGTTACGGCCAAAATGAAGTGATAACCAACTTATAGTCTTCGATCAATAAACGATTTCTTTCTTGTACATTTAGCATCAATGATAACACATGCTTCAATGGATACTTCCATACCTTTGAATCCTTAAACCAACAATCTTTGTTCATGTACCTTCTTGACATCAATGACAACATTCTCAATAAAAGCTGATGTATTTTTCAATTCTTATTCCCAAGCTAACCTTATTCCATTGAAACACAAAACCAGTAATAACTAAAAAAGAAAATCGAACACAAAAAATCATCAACCACCAAGGGAAAACCAAAATTGACAAGAAGAAGCTCTTAGAAGAAGATAACTTTTCACCTCCCCTCACAACCAAAGCTCCTTCCAAAGATCTTTTATGAATTTTGTGCAAAGAAAAAATGAAAGCACCTTCATCAGTTATATTTATCAAAGACATGTAATCAACTTCTCACCTAAATGAAATGAAGTTTGAAAATTACACCAGCAGAAAATATCAAGTTACTACTAAGGATGCAATCTGTATCCTACTTATCAATATGAAAGGGTTTTGTTTTACATATATTTCACTAATTGCTCGAATACAGGATAAAACAAGCTAGCTAATTTGCTAGACCATGAGAGAAGTTTACATACCATTACGTCGAATGCAAATTTCTGGAACATTCCTAACTGTGCCATTGATGTTATCATTGTAGACTCTCGTCTCAATATCTCCTTCAACATACACACATGCACTAATCCAAAGCATCAAACCATCCAAGAACACATAAGGTAAACTAAACTCTTGTATAAATACAGACTACTACATACTCTAAAAAACCAAAGTGCTTTTGAAGTTTTTACATTTCCAATTTATTTGTTTCATAGACAAAACTTATAATGATCCTCAATCAAAAGCTAGTTTACCTTCCCACTAAAAAGGCTTCCATTCAGATAAATACAACTAATTAAAATTCGAATCTTACATACTCTTTAATCAATTGCTGAACAACATATGCTCCAAGTTGTTCGTTGTGAACAGCAATTCTGTGCCACTGCAAGGGTTTGCTGGCTCTGTCCATTCCCACCATCCTTTGGTCAAACATACCACCTGTTCCTACAGTAAAGATGGTCACAGTTCGACCATTCCTCAAAATTTTCTGTACTGGTGTTTGTCCCACTTTTCCACAAATAATGGCCTGTACAAAACACCCAATATAGTAACAACAAACCTTAGAATTAGCACTTACACGTGAAGCTTGTACATGTGGATTTTGCTATTACCCAAGGGTGATAATGCATTCCCTTGAGCTCTTTGGATGAATGTCAATTTCACTTAACAGACAAAATATAAGACTGAAGAAAATGAGTAGAGAAAAACCTTATGAACACCACGAAAACCCCATCCCTTCCTAGGGTCCACACCTTGTGGCTGTAATTCTCTTTGTTCTGTATCAATTTCATCATTTCCTTTTACATCTTTGATTTCTTTCTCTTCACTAGAATCATAAGTAAGAGTTGAGTACCCCAGTTTCTGAGCTCCAAGTAAACCTGCAACACAACTGACTAATAATGGATTCCATGCACATACCTTTAAAAGATAAAGATGCATCGAGGCTAAAGTTTTTAGTAACTAGAATGCAATCTAGGGTTTAGATGTTGCATGCAAACAAAGCAAACTTGTTTAAGATGACATAAACCAAGAGAGTGGGGGCTTTAATCCATCATTGTCAAATATGACATAAAGATATTTCATGTGATTGTGTATGAGACATACTCCTATTTTGCAATTATATTGTATATAATGAGAACTTCTACCATACCTTGTCACATGAACAGCGTACAAGTAGAACAATAATCAGCGATAACAATATTAATTAAAATAATATTAATGTTTAAGCAATATTAATGAACAGCATTCTCTGGGGGGTTAATTTCAAGGATGTGTATGTGTTCAATCACAAAATCTCTCTCAAATTTTAATATAGTCATACTTGAGATTACATTCAATCTCATGCAAGAGGAGGCTCCACTGAGGACCAAAATATCATTGGAGACTTCCTTCCTCCAATGTGTGTTCTTGCATCCCAACGTTATGCTCTTGCATATGCAAAAGGCGGTTCTAGTCAATAATGTGATATATAGCTTGGTGAAACCCACAAACACTACTATTTAAGTCAACAGATATTTGGGAGTCTGATAGGATAATCATTGGAAGGAAGTTATATACAGTTATACATTAAAACTTCGTTTTGATTTCCATCATTCTTTTTTAAATCTGATTCCTCACCACTACATTGTTTATAATGATCCTTTACTCTCTTGTGGTACTTTTTCACCATTATGATTGGAACATGTAAAGAACTTTGATATCCTTATGTCAAAATCAATATTGTGTGTATTTTGCAAGTAATGTCAAGAAATCTTTGATGCACCTAACAAAACAAGGCTCGGCTGTTTGCACCCAAAGACCAACACAAGGTATGACTCCAGACTTGATCTTAAAATGGATACTTCAAATGAAACAATCCATGTTGTGATTTAATTGCATACTCCTTAAAGGATGTTTTTTAATTGGGCACATGCTCTTACAAGTTTGGACTGCAAACCATGACTAAGAAATATTATAAGAAATCTGCCATTAGAAGGTAATTGTCATCCATAAATATGCAAAGATTTAATTTTGTTTCAAATTGATGCATAAGCAAGGCTCCAGTTATTTCCCAGTAGGTATATATCCATAGTTGCACTATAAAACCTTCTAAAATATTGCAGGCATTGTTCTTCTCAATTTTTATCACTAAAGTGGAGCAGCGCTATGCCACACCCAGCCATCACAATAAGGATTTAAAAAAAGATGCCCTCACACTAGGCCTCTCAACATGCACCAATACCACCTGCAATGATGTCAATCCCCATGTAATTTGTAAAATTAAGTAAAAATTGAGAACATCTTAAGCATGAGGGAATAAACAATTATTGCAACACACAAAAATACTGCTGGAAAACCCTCAAATGGGTTGGGAAAATTCTAGGAGTGGGAATTCTTTGTGCCACTAATCCACAATAATACAAGTGATTGTATTGCCCTCTTGGCTTTACAAAGCCCCACTGTGACCTCCTTCACACCTGCATACTGTCCCTAAGATGACGATGACTACAACTCCTGCTGCAGCAGCAGCAAAATGGACTATAACCTCCAAAGAATAGAGAGGACTACAAGCCCCAACTCCAAAGTATAAAGAGATGGACTAGAATCACCAACTCCATAAATGTCAAACTCCCACATCCATAAAAACGAGAGAAATCTAAGGTTTAATAAAGGTAGATAATATGCCCTCTAGGCATCAATGGAACTCTCACACAAATCTGGAACTTCCATTGTACCTGCAACTACTATTTGCATGAAGGGAAAGTATTACATACGCATGCAACAGTCCTATGACAGACTAAAACCTTCCTCCAGCTAAATGGAAGACCAAAAGAAGAGAAACCAAGGCATCACACACTTTTGGAAACCTAAACTCACTCTTTGGGGCTTTTAATTAAAACTTGGCATTTTGTCACTATATGGCTGTTGTTATGTTTTGTCAACACTTATGATAGTGTTTATTTACTCTTTACCACATATAATGATTGTGCCACCTATATAAGCCACCAAGATAACCCAAACATTTTTCTGTGTGTTAAAAAAAAAACATCTGTAATGTCTTTATTTTTCCGAGTGACCACCTCATGGAGTTGGTTAGCCTATCCTATTCCCGTAGGCTAAGCCGAAGGGCTAAGGGAATGACCTGATTGATTAAATATTATATTTAATCAATTTATTAGGGAAAATTGATGATGAGAGATGAGCTTGTATATTTTTGAGAGCTTATTGGTGAATTCAAATTAAATAAAATAATTTTCCCTAGAGATGAGTGTCCAAGGAGAGAGAAAAAGGAAATAAAGAAAGAAAAATAAATGGAACAAATATCAACGATGGTTAGCCAAATTGAAGGAGAAAAATAAGATAAATCCAAATAAAACTCCCTTGAGGTGGATGACCTAGTGAGAGGTCATTAATGCCACAAGTGGTTCGCCCCACTTGGATAAAGGAATGAGAAATAAAATAAAATATTTCATGTGTTTTTTGGGCACCTAGCATGCCTTGCATGAGGTCGGCCCTAAGGAGGAGAAAAAAAAGCAAATAGAATAAGAATATATTGCTTAAGGAGGTCGGCCTTGATAATGTTATTTTGGAGGGCTATAAAAGAAAGTAAAAGTTTAAGTCTTTTGGGCATCCATTCATATCTTATTTCATTTTGGAGATTCTTCTCTTTGACTGCAACTTTGGTTGAGCTTCATTCCAAGGATGAAAACCCTTGTGAATGTCATGAGTTAGACAAAACCCTAACTCATCTTGGGAGAACTCATGACGGAGTTCTAATTGCACTTCATTGGAGACATTTGGAGGTTTGGAGCATCATTGCATAATCAGATTTGGAGAATCATTGTTGTGGCATTTTGTGAGCATATTGCATTAGGGTTTTGCCCTAATTTGGAGCAGACTTGAGCGCCCATCTTTGGAGGGCAATTTTGCATATTTGGAGCAGCAAACCCTAAGTACTTGCCAAGGAGGAAATCGCCCATCTAGGGTTCGATATTTGAAGAACTATTTTGCATATATTTGGTATGTACAATCATAGTTTTAGGTCTGATTTGTAGAGCAGAAATCTGGACATATGTTTGGCATGTTTGAGTGCATGAATTCATTGTAAATATCAGTCCAAAATATTTAGTTTTGTAACAGCAGAATTCTTTAAGCAGAAATCAGATTTATTCGACCTATGTTTGGCACTTGGATGGTTGATTTTCATGGTTGCTATCATAGTTGATGATATCTATATGTGTGGCATATGTTTATTGGATGCCTATAAGTGTTTATCATTCTGAAAATAAAAATCAGAATTCAGTCCTAGGGTTTGAGCAGAAAAACTAAATCGGAAAGTGCAGAAAAATAAATCAAAAAATTTAGGACAGATTCCATTGGGGATATTAAGCAACATTTTACAAACTCAAAACACTTTGACAATAATTGTGACAGTTTAAAAGCGCTTCAATGGCAACTTGCCAGAACCATAACTTCCTCATACAGACTTGAAATCGGATGCCTTTTTTTGAAATTGCATAGCTTTCTGAGAGGAATCTAAAAAATATTCAAGTTTTGACTCTATATGACTTGTTTTTTGCCCGGCAATAGCACTACACTCATGACAGGACCCCACTGTTCCAAATGTCAAAAGAGACCCAATTTTTTTTGGATCACACTTCCCCAACCAAGAGATTTTGGGTCCCAAAAGCTCACCAAACTAAGAATAAACTGAAGAACCCTCAACTCAAGAATCCTCCTCAACATGACCTGTCATTAGCCAAGTCCATTCATTCCCCAAACATGTTGAATCAAACAGAGTGATCTGCCAATCAACTGATCCAAACAACACATGAGAAAAAATGTAAAGGCGAGCCATCTACACAATCCTTGGAAGCATTATCTGAACCTCATGTCTCTTACCTCCATGCAAGGGTAACTATTGGCCTCAAGAGCAACCCGAGAATAAGCTACATCATCTTTTCTCTATTGTCTTCGCCATCCTATTCAATCCCTGCACATTTCCCATTCCAGCTTCTCTGCTCTACAATAAACGCTGCAACAAAACTTACCTTTCACAACTAGGAACAAAATGTACTAATGCAACATTATTATCAACAAGTACAAACATTGGCCAATCTTAGTCTTTGCAAACTTGCAAATCACATGCAACACACCCTCAGCAAAAGAAAAGAGAATGCAAAACTAGAGTGCCCCTGACATAGGCAACTCCAAGCAACATCACCCAACAAACTCCCAAAGCTTCTACACCAGTGTTACCCTGAGTTTCCAGGATGGGGACGGCAGGGGACGAGTCCCCAAGTCCCTGATTTTTCAAGCCAATTTTGGGGGACGGCTAGAGGACAGCAAAGGGGACAGCTATATAAAATGTAGGGAAAATTT
>VDFB02367694.1:0-16856 GCA_007258455.2 Sequoia sempervirens
TGTCATGACACTGGGTTATAAAAATACAGAAAAGTAAGATAGAAGCACCTTAAAACCTAGTTACAGGCCTCCAAATAATAAGAAAAAATGAACATAGAAATGGAAGATTGTACATGCATAAAAGAAATTATGCGAGCATACTTCAGATTTAAGAACATATCATATACCCACAACTGACTAGCAAAGAGGTAGAGACGTCGTAGCATATCAGGAAAGGTTGGGTCCTCTATGAGAGAATCAGAAAATGTGATGAAGCAGAACGAGGTTCCAGGTCTCAGCAGTGCAGGGGTTATAGAGGGCATCGGGTATAGATTAGCTTTAATTGAGCTGTTGTTGCAAACCACTAGAACTTAGATATGTGGGCGAAGTGGATGATTGTATTTTATATATCCATGCCCTGCATAACAAACTTTAAATGTCCAAATATATTGTAGCAATGATAATAAAAATTGAGAAGGAAAAGCATTGACATGTGTGTATACTATACAAAATCTATTAACATTTTCAAATCAGTTATAGCAAAGACAGTGAACATTGAAAAATAAGAACATTACATATACTTTAAAACAATATAAATGGCACACAAAGCATGACTTTGTTTCATATATCCCTGACAAAAATATATCCTCTTATTCAAAAACTCCTTGCAGCAGTTGAAACAGAAAAAATATGGATAAAGCAGTCAAAAAGAGATTCAAAGGGAGATAAGTACAAAGATTTCTTTTATTATGATATTGCTATCAGGATTCAACCATTTAGTTTTTTCGAGCCAAACTCGTTGACCGATGTTTCATGAGTAGTGGTTCACAAGAACCCATCTCTCATGGTAATGAATAGTCCACTTAGCACTCATTGCATCTAGGTGATGCTCATAGAGGTGAAGCATTGGGCCTTCCCAGGAGGTCACTCATCCTAGTACTACTCCAACTCAAACATGCTTAACCATGGAGTTTTCCCCAAGATTAAGCCCACTTAGCTTGCAACCCCATTTGCAAGACCTTCAAAAACTGTTGTGCCTTATGAACCATTTGTTATAGAGCCCCTTTTAGCTCATCACTTGATAAGTAGGAGATATTTTCCATAGCATGTCAAATTATGATATTGCTATTAGGATTCAACCGTGTAGTTTTTCAAGTCAAACTCATTGACCCATGTTTCATGAGTAGTGGTTCACAAGAACCCATCTCCTATAATAAAGAATGGTCCACTTAGCACTTATTGCATCTAGGTGATGCTCACAGAGGTGAAGCATTCGGCCTTCCCAGGAGGTCACCCAGCCTGGTACTACTCCAACTCAAGCGCACTTAACCATGGATTTTTTCCCCAAGGTTAGGCCCACTTAGCTTGCAACCCCATTTGCAAAACCTTCAGCAAGTGTTGTACCTTATGAACCATTCATTATAGAGCCCCTTTTAGCTCATCAATCGATAAGTAGGAGGTATTTTCCATAGCGTGTCAAAATATAATACTGCTAGCTATTACACCCTATTGTTGATTTACCAAATTACTTTAACTTTTATGTTTAAATATGATTTTAATGCATGATGATGTCATTATTGTATTTAATGGTTGGATGAAATATGTGTATATGCAATGTGATAAATTTTCTTTTAAATGATTATATGATACTTAAATGATATTGTGATTATATTATAAAAGTAAACGGCTAACTACGTTAATGTTGCTCTAAGTGAATTGCAGGAATTTTCATGCCCTCCAAAGGGAGAGGGAGAGTATCACATAGGAGAGGAGTTGGTAAACGAATCATCTGGTATTGCTATCTTAGTTGACACACACACAATCACTTAGGCTATTTGAAAACCTTGTCGAGTCAGTTCAAGCATCAAGTTGGGTGAGTCATGATGCAGAGTAGGGTATCAAAGGTCTACAACACTCAATCAATGCTTTCCCAAAGTCTTAGCACAACAAACAAGATGGGTTTGTTCACAAGTTGACAATATGCCTTGTAGCACAGCAAACAAGGTATTTCTCACTTAATTTGCAGTCCAGATCTCAAACCTAGAATCCAATCACAGTTCTAGATACCCTTTTTGGAGTTTCAAAATATATCAAAAATTAAGATAGGGTTGTTTTGGAACCTAACCCTCAAAACTCTGCTGCTACGTTTGAACAAAGGCCTAATTAGGCTAGTTTGAAAGGGCAACAACAAGGTTTTCGCTCTCTAGGTTTTCCATCTTCAAACCAGACCTCCAATCATGTCAAATAAGGTCTGCACAAACACTTTCTATCATTTCAAACAACTTTCCAAGAGTCTTTCATCAAACCCCAACCTTGATGCAACTTATTAGTCTAAAAACTTGAGTTTTCAGCCTAGGGCATCAACCAATCTGCCCAAATCTTCAACCTCTGCTCCTGCAAACACCAAAGACACAAAATATAACCTAGCTACTTCCATTCCACCGGTTCTTAGGCCATTTCACCGGTGGAATGGCTCAAGATTCCATTTTATTCACTCAAAACCCCAAAACCTAGGGTTTCAAGGCAGTTTTCAGAAAAATAGCTCTAAAATGCTCAAAACCCACTGAAAAACAATGAAACCAGTTGCAAATAAGAGAAGGTTCAGTGCTTCATCAATTCCAATGCATAGGAGTTCACTTACAGGCCGTACAAGGCCGTGTAGCAGAAAACTTCAATGAGAAAACACAGAAAAACAGAGCTTTATTGATTCCAACACCTCTAAAACATCAATCAACCCCCTCCAACGATGAAATCAGGCTTTTTATGCATTCCCAAGCCTGTTCCAACGGTTACAAACTAACTTTTGAATTATTGATTAACACCCATTTGGCACTTTTTGACAACAATTTTGAAAAGTTGTTTTTCAACAAATTGCAACATTTTGCAACTTTAAACAAACTAACACCAACCGACCTAAAAAAATCACATATGGTCTTGAAAGACCTTATTAAACACAAAACATGACTCTAAACATAAAAACACTACATACTAAACCACCTTTACATAATGAAGGCCCAGGTGCCTTGCACCAAGTCATAACCAGGAGAGGAGTTGGTATATGAATCATCTGGTATTGCTATCTGAGTTAGCACACATACACTCACTTAAGCTATTTGAAAACCTCGTCGAGTCAATTCAAGTATCAAGTTGGGTAAGTCATAAACCTAAGTTGATAGGTTAACTGTCATTAGAGAAAGTAAAATCCCTTTTGGTAAAGATCTTATTCAATCGTCAAAATAAATTGATTTCAAATATCTTTTGTATTTGGTAAATATTATATAATATATATATATATATATGTATGTATGTATTATGTGTTAAATGCATATATATGTATGAATATATATACGAATATATATGATTACGATAGGTAATATATATATCATAGTTGCCGGGAAATGCGTCTCCCCCCCTCTGAGACGCGTCTCGGAGATAGAGACACGTCTTTGGTACCGCACCAGTCCCCTGAGATGGCAAAAAACGACCGGAAACTTTTACAGAGTCTCCCGCCGTCTCCCAAGTCTTTGGAAATAAAAAACGGCATCTCTCGAAAAGTCTCCCGCGTCTCCCGCCATGAAAAACGTGATTTTAAAAGGTAAAGATTCAAAAGAGGCATCATTTTAGCGCGACTGGGAGGAGATTGGAGAGGCGACGACACTTAGATTGGAGAGGGGACGGCACTGAGGTAAGTAATATATTACTTACTGATAACATTATTAATTTATTACACTTATGACTTATGTCTTAGTATCTTACAGTATTTTAAAAAAATTATTTTCTAGTTTTTTATTTGCTTGGCTTGTGGGCATTCTCCGTTTAGAAGTAGACCATCTCCGTCTAGGCAAGGCTGTTGCCTGTTAGTGACTATTAGTGTTTATTATTTTTTAGATTGTTTTATTTAGCATCACCAGTAATCTCAACAAGAGACAATGCTCTTGTCGAGATTACTAGTGATGCTAAATAAAACAATCTGAAAAATAGTAATATAGTATAGCATCAATATCACCGAAAATCTCCACAAGCCAATACGGTAATAGTAAATACCATGTTATTTTCATAGTTCATCTCGACTGTCAAGCAAATTTCAGATTCTCCAACTTTGCATTGATTCAGATATATAATTTTATTGATTCATTTTTCAATTTTCAGTCTTTTGTTGAGTGTGTTGTGTGCTGTGTGCATTGTGCAATCAATAATCATGATTCATTTTCATAATTTCCTCAAAGACATGTTCTTCTTTGTTTCCTTTTTCAGAACTTTAGCTATAGCCATTTCAAATTTTCATATTTTTGAATTTTCTTTGTTTCCTTTTTCATGACTTTAGCTACAACCATTAAATGGTGCAGCTATTAATTTTTAAATTTTTCTTTCTATAGCTGTTGTGTTAAACTCTAAAGTCTAATCATAATGTCTTTTTGTTTTTTGCTTTTGTGTAGAAATTGAATCATTGAATCAAGAATGTCAAGTGGGGGAAACAAACAAGGCTTGTATCTGTTGTGGAAGTATGTTGATTGTGTTAAGGGGCTGAAGGGTTCAGGTGGAACATCCACGATCTCATGCAAATTATGCCCAATGTCATGGCTTACACGAGGGTGAGGGCTCATTTCCTTCACATGCCTGGAAAAGGTGTTGATCCTTGTATAAATGAGGTGGCTCGATATGAGGCTGTGAGGGATGAAGAAAGGGCTAATGGTAAAGTTTCTAATATGAGCTCTCACGCTTCAACAAACACTACTGCAAATCAAAATCAGAATATCAATAGAGAGGCAAAGGTGGATGTGTCTTCAAGAGATATAGCAGCAGAGAGTTCTCACAAGAGGCCACACATTGGTAGCTCAAACCCCATTGGCAGATTATTTGATGTGCAAGGTCGAGAAGTGGTTGATGCAGCAATTGCACGCTTCTTTTATGCCAATGGAATACCATTTAATGTTGCTCGATCACCTTTCTATACAGAGATGGTCCAAGCAATCAACAATGCACTACTTGGATATAGACCACCTATATATGAAAAGCTTCCTACTACTCTAATTGATAAAGAAAAAATTCGATTAGAGCAACAAACTGCACCACTGAAAAGAGTGTGGGTTTTAGAAGGATGTAGCGTTGTGATGGATGGGTGGACGGATACTAGAAACCGTCCACTACTTAATATCGTGGTAACATGCAGCAAAGGGCCTTATTTTTTGAAGGCATTGGATTGTTCGGAGCATGAAAAAAATGCAGAGTATCTTTATAACCAGCTAAGTGATGGCATTGAGGAGGTAGGGGCATCACATGTAGTCCAAATTGTTACAGATGTTGCCCCTATTTGTAACACAACAGGTATGTTGGTGCAAAAGAAATACAAACATATATTTTGGACACCATGTTGTGTGCATTCGTAGAATAATGCACTCAAAGATATTGGCAAGTTTGAGTGGGTTTCAGCTCTCACAGAAAAGGGCAGAAAAATTCAAATTTTTATATGCAACCATCACCAAACACAAGCTATTTATCGAAAATTTGCCAAGGTGGAGCTTCTCAAACCAGCTGATACAAGGTTTGCTTCTTATTTTATTCTTCTTCACCATCTTTGTGAAGGTATGATCCTTGATGACTGTTTTTGGGCTGATGTTAAATTTGTTGTGGACTTTATTCAGCCCATATGTGAGGTGATCAAATTTACAGATTCAGACAAGCCATGTTTGGGGGAAATTTATGAAGAAATAGATTCCATGTGTGAAAGAATTAAGCAAATAACAAATGCAAAAGATCCTTCACTATATCCTTTGATAGAAGGAAAGTTACATGGAAAATGGAACAAACTTAACACACCTCTTCATTGTGTTGCCTATGCCTTAAATCCTAAATGGCATAATATACAAGAGACCAATAAGAGGGCTCCATATGAGGATAGAGAGGTAATGAAGGCGTTTTGGGCTGCAATCAAAAAGATATATGGCTGAGGTGAGGAAGCATCAGTTATAAGGAATCAATGGAATAAGTTTTCATGTGGGCATGGTGACTTTTTTTTCCATGGAAGCTTCATATGATATGCAAGCAAAGAAAGACCCTATAGAGTGGTGGTGGAACCATGGAGGTGAAACCCCTGAATTGCAAACATTTGCAATAAGATTACTCTCACAAGTAGCTAGCTCTTCATCTTGTGAGAGAAATTGGAGTACTTATGGTTTTATTCATTCACTAAAGAGGAACCGATTGGGGTCAAAGAAAGCAGAGAACCTGGTGTACATTCATAGCTCGCTTCGCCTTCTCTCTCGTGTAGATCCTGCATACAATGCAGGTCCTTCAGCAAAATGGGACCAAATTTCACCTGATGAAGATGTTGCAGCCATAGTGGATGAAGTGGTTGAACCAGATGGCCTTATTGATTTACCCCCAGTTCTACTACCAGCAAAGGAACCTGAGTTAGAGAGTGATGAGTTTTTGGATAGCCTCATAACTGAGGACCTTGACATGGATGATATTGATGTGATGTAGATGATATGAGATATCTCATATCAGATAGATTTATGATTTTTGTTTTTTGTTTGCATATCAGCCAATCATTATCAAACTATCAATATTTCTGATTTTCAATATGTAATCGAATATGTAATGTCAAATGTGAACTTAGAAGTTAACACTATGATTATGGAATTTGAAGTATGAACTCTTTGACTCTTTGACACAATGTGACAATGACATTTGCCATTTGGATTTGAATTTTCAATTTTGTGTATTTAAAGTTAATGTTCATTCTTAAACTTTACTATTGCTATTGTTTTGAAAGTTCAATGTCATTATATTTTCAGATTTTCTATATATTATTAATTTTTATATTAAAAAAAAAAATGGCGTCTCCAAGTACCGCCGTCTCCTATTTTCAAAAAAATGCCATACTGGTACTGGTACCAGTCTCGCGGCAACTATGATATATATATATATAATTTGGTTGTTTTTCAAAAGCCATATTAATATGGCAATGTTATCTCTTTTGAGCCATGGAAGCTAAGCTGATTTAATAGGCTTTATGAAGAGCATTTAAAAATTCATTATGGGCGCCATAATATAGCGCCAGCTTGGGCATTATCGAACCGCTTGGGAAGCCACGTAGGTGGCTAAGTAACTACAGATTATAAGTTCAAATTAACACTACACCACATAAAGTGGCAATGTTGAATTATTCTTCTCATGCTCCTATTCTAAAGGTCTTCATGGCTTGGACGTTAAGTTTGGAAGGTGGCAGTCAATCGTGGCATAGCCGTTCCAAGTCATGTCTTTCGAAGAGGCATTTCCTATAGAGTTTAAAACTGAATTTTAAATGCTATGTGCAACGATATGTAGCCATGGGTTTTGGTTTTGAAGAAAACCCAATCAACTGCATGTCGTGGCAGTTTGAAAAGCTGCACATGTAATCATTTTAAACTATATTCTTTATGCCATCACTGTCTAAGAAAATCGTGGAAAATAAAGGTTCGTTCGAGCCTCCAACAGAGGCAACTACTTTCTATTTTAAGCAAACTCTTTAATGAGTAGTGGGAAAAACCGATTCAGTAAAGGGAATAAGAATTCTTTTGCCGCTTAAATTTCCTTATCCGGAGAATAGTTGATAGAGAAAAGTTGGGAGTAGAAAGAGAAAAACTCTGTGTGAGTTTTTGAAAAGATAGTATTTGTTTTAAGAAGGTTTCATATCTGCCATACAGAGCGCCATTTTGGGTGAATAGCATGACTTCTACAGTAATCCAATTGCTCTTTAACACAATCCACTGGAATAGAACTCAAGTTGCAGTTTGCTAAGGCTAGGGACTATGCATGGAGTTGTAAAGAACAGTAAACCTGAATCTGTGATTTCTGAGTTTAAAGCAAGAAATTTCAGTATAGAAGCCAAGATAATCTTTTCTAGGCATGGCTAATATTACTTCTTTTCTCTTCGTTAATTTGATAAAAAGCCCATATAAATCTATGTTTATTCAAGAAAATGCAAGTATGTAGTAGATTTGTAAACGTATATTCAAGATTACTTATGCTTACTTATAAGAGAAATAAAGATGGTCTAGACTATTATTGATTTGGTGGATAGATTGACTGCTCACACCAATATGCATATGTTTCTAATCAAACTTAGACATAGTAAAGTTTTGAATTAAATTTTAAGTGAGAGTTCAGAGAAAAGCTTTAGACTCTCTAAGTTGTGTTTTACCAAACAAACCAGCTTCATAAATCGAATTAGTAAAGACTTATTAAAATACTTGAAAATGGTTTTTCTTCCATCCAAAAAGACAGCATCTTATATTTTATTATTATCACAGTTTATAGTGTATTTTCAATGTAAAGAATCTGTAAGAAGTTCAAAGAAAAGTCTGAAATATAATAGAGGAGATAAAGTCTTTGTTATTGTTTGAACTTTATAGGTATTTCATATTTGACCAGGAGTCGTTGTTATCTATTGATTTGAGATCAAGTATCTCGAGTAGAGGACATTATGTTCTCGTCATAAACCCAAGACCATAATACTAGGAGAGTTGTTTACTCCTTTTGGCTAATTAAAGGACTCGAAAAAGAGGCAGTTGCCTAGACCCAAAATGTTGTGAGTACGTAACTATTGGAGTTATGGACAGACACTGAGAGGGGGGGGGTGAATCATATTAAAATAATGTTTATTTATTTATTTATTAATGCTCAATATTGTAAGATATTGTAAGATAGAGATAAGATCGTCTCCGATCTTATCTGGAGTTTCTTTTTAGAAACTTTCCAGTTTTGTAAATCTTGTAAACTATTTATTGAGCGTCTCGCTCTTGTTAATAACATCAATTAATTTACCAATTACTTGCGTAATATGGTATTAGAGCCAATTTGCTCAAAATTAAATTTTTAATTCGTAAAAATCTTTCCAAGATTTTTTTAGTTTCTGAATTAAAAATTTAATAAAAATAACCGATTTTTGAAGATTTCGAGGGCAGAAATTCCGAAATTTTTTTTGAAATTTACCGTTAGTAACTACGTGTTTGAAGATTTTGGCATCTCGCTATTACGAAAAATCGAGGGGTCTCTTTGCTTTAAAATTTGGAAATCGGCGTGGGATTTCACGTGACTTAAAGATGCGTGTTTCTTATTGCAGTGAAGCCGGGATTTTTTCAAGACTTCGTGTGTTTGCGGGCCGATCTGGCGCGTCCTTTGTTTCTGTGGGCCAGCGTCATTGAAGAGATTTTTAGTCTATGCTTATGCGCCAATCTTCGGCGCGTTTTGAAGGCCCGGTTTTGGTAGTTTTGGTGTGATTTTTATCGGTGTTTTTACGGCGGCGTTTTCTTCGTCTTTTTTGGGCGTTTTGCAATACGTCATTAATTAGCCCGGACATGCGCAATTTTTGCCACGAGTTTGTGCGGATTTCAAGCCGTTTTCTGAAATTTTTCAAAATTTTTCAAAGTCGTTTTGCAGTGTTTTTGTGAAAACGCGACCTGCGGCTAGGGTTTTGAGAAAATCTCGTGTTTCAAGTCAAAAAGTTTTTTCGATTACAGATTCCTGGTGGGTTTTTCGAGCTCAAGGTTGGTCGAGAATTTTACAGGTGCATCGTTTTTAGGTACCTCAAATTTTGTACATCAGAGTACCTTGTACTTGCACTACTGCGTCACGTACACGAATTTGTCCCCGTTTTACGCATTGGAATTAGTGCCTCGAGTTTCATGCATCAGCCTCTTCTCAGTACCTCGTTTTTCGTGCCTCGAAAAGCGTGAAGATGGCCAATTTAAGCAATTTAATGCTGGAGGGCAGCCAGAGATTTAATGGCAAAAATTACAACACCTGGAAGCAGCGGATGTTAACAATTTTTGAATACCGCTACCTTGATCAGATGATCATCGGCAACGCTACTCGTCCTGAAGCGGCGGGTAAGGATCAGGATAAATTTGATGAGCAGAATCGTGAAGCCGTCATGCTTATTAAGCTTTCGGTTACTGATGATCAGCTCCCTCAGATTCCACTGCGAAAATCAGCTAAGGAGATCTGGGATCACTTGAAGGATATGCATGAAACTTCCGACAAAAGCCGTGCGTTTTTCTTGAAGAATATGCTGTTTTCTATCATGATGGATGAGAAGACAACTCTGCAAGCGCACTTGAATAAAATTCAGGAGATCAGAGATCAGTTGGAGGCGATTGGTCGGAAAATGGAGGAGGAAGACATGGTTGTGATCACCCTGAAGAGTTTACCGAAGTCCTATGAACATTTCATAGAGACCCTCAACATTACGTCTACTAATGTTGATCTCAAGTTTCCGAATTTGTGCACTATCCTGTTGCAGCAGGATCGCTGGAGACAACAGTTCGGTAGCAGTGAATCATCATCTTCCACGGAGCAGGCCTTTGCAGCAAAAACTCAGTCGAAGCATCATGGGAAAGGTCAGCCTTCACAGCAGAAAGGCTCAAGTCAGCGCTCCACCAGCCCGAAGAAGAAAAATGTTCAGTGTAACTATTGTCATAAATTTGGCCACATCAAGAAAGATTGCCGTGCTCGTTTGGCTTCTGAGCAAAAGAAGCAGGGAGGGTTTCAGAAAGCGAATGTCGCCGAGCACTCTGAGCAGAAGGAATCTGCCTTTTATGCACTGATGGCAAAAAGGCCTGCAGACCATGTCAAATCCTCTGCTTGGTACATAGATTCTGGTGCCTCGCGTCATTTCTCACATAAGCGTGATTGGTTCACAAACTTTTCCCCTTGCACTGACTCAGTAATCTTTGGAGGAGGTGAGGAATACACAGTTGTCGGCACAGGCACTGTTCAGGTTCAGTCTGGCGGGAGGGATCTCATATTCCTCAACGTTTATTATGTCCCTGATATCGAGCTCAATCTTCTCTCAGTCAGTCAGATCATGCGGCATTCTCCCCAGATGGATGTGGTATTCAGCTCGCATAGATGTTCGATTGTTGATCGAGAAACTCGCACAACGGTGGCCGTTGGGATAGAGGATCATAAGCGCAGCTTGTGACGGGTGGAATTACCGGTTAGCCTTGGCGGCCAGAAATTCAAAATTTGTCACCGATCTTTGGCAGCGGTATGGAGCATGAGCGTGCACTATCTCTCGGCTTGCTCGGGAGGGACTTGTAGGCTGGCTTACGACGTCGGACTTCGGCATCGGGGCGTTTGTGGTGCTTAATGTTCAGGAAGCAGCATCGCACACCGTTCAAGGATGGCGACTCTTGGCGGACTTCTAAGGTACTTCAATTAGTTCATGCTGATATTTGTGGCCCTATGTCTATTTCTTCTGTAACTGGTTGCAAGTACTTTCTACTTTTTGTTGATGACTATAGTAGGAAAATGTGGGTGTACTTTCTTAAACAGAAATCAGAGGTTTTTAATGTATTTCAGAAGTTTAAGGCCTTAGTTGAAAAAGAGTCCAGTTCTAGTATTATAACTCTTAGGTCAGATAATGGGGGGGAATTCTGTTCTAGTACATTCTCCAACTTCTGTGATACTCATGGGATAAAACGTCAGTTAACCACATCCTACACTCCTCAGCAAAACGGTGTTGTAGAGCGACGCAATCGTACAATTGTTGAGATGGCTCGCTCCATGTTGCAACACAGGAGTGTTCCTACCAAGTTTTGGGCAGAAGCAGTCAATACATCAATCTATCTCCTTAATAGGTCACCCACTCATGCTGTTAAGGGAAAGACTCCTGAGGAAGTTTGGTCTGGTCGCAAACCTAGGATCAGTCATTTGAAAGTTTTTGGCTCTCTTGTGTATGTTTGGATTCCAGAGGCCAAGCGCACTAAGCTGGACTCCAAGAGCCAGAAACTCATGTTCACAGGGTACAGTGACAACCACAAGGCATATAGGCTGATTGATATAGACACTGGTCGTCTTATCTTTAGTCGAGATGTTGTCTTTGATGAGGAACGAGGTCCATTTCACTCTTCCTCACCTGTTCAGCATTCAGAGGATCAGCCTCTACAGGGTCCTGATATGAGTGTCCGACTTCCATTAGGTCCACTTGATGGGAGGGATGACGAAGACCTAGTCTTTGATGATGCTCAACCTGAGTTTCCTCCAGATGAAAATGAACATCCCCCTGCTGAACCTGTTCCAGATCCACAACCAGATCCAACTCCTCCTGTTGCATCTGATGTTGGCACATCTACTCTCCGACCGAAATGGTGGGCTAAGACTATCAGTGATCTTCGTGCTGATGAGCTCATTGAGGGTAGATCATCCAGAAACAAGAGCAAACAGCAGTCTACAGTGAATTTTGCTCTCATGGCCAACATTCACAGTGTTTATGAGCCTCGGACATATTCAGAGGCAAAAGGGATACGAGTGGGAAGAAGCGATGGAATGGAATACCGGAAGTCTTGGAAAGAATCACACTTGGGTCCTTTCAATCTTCCTTGAGGGGAAGCCCATTAAGTACAAATGGGTGTACAAGGTGAAGTACAAAGGCGGCGGAACCCTTGACAGAGTACAAAGCTCATCTAGTTGCAAGGGGTTCTCCGCGAGGAAAAGGCATTGACTATGAGGAGACCTTTGCTCCTACAGCCAAAATGAGTACCATACGGCTTGTCCTTGCCTTAGCAGCTCAATTTGGTTGGAAGGTCCATCAGATGGATGTGAAGAGTGCTTTCCTCAATGGTGAGTTGAAGGAGGAAGTATACATGACGCAGCCTCCAGGTTTCAAAGTTGCTGGTCAAGAACAGAAGGTGTGCAGATTGGTCAAGGCACTCTATGGCTTGAAACAGGCTCCTCGAGCTTGGTACATTAAGATTGACACGTACCTCACAGATCATGGTTTTCAGAGGAGTCCATCTGACTCGAACCTGTATGTCAAGAATACTGGTAATGAGATTCTGCTTGTTGTTGTCTACGTGGATGACTTGATCATTACCGGCAGTTCAGCACTTTTGATCACTGAGATCAAACAGGATTTGTGCAAAACTTTTGACATGACAGACTTGGGCCTCCTGCATTATTGTTTAGGTGTTGAGGTTTGGCAGACAGAGAGCAGCATTTTCATCTCCCAATCCAAGTATGCTCGAAGTCTTCTGGATAAGTTCCGAATGCAGGATTGCAAACCTGCCTCTACACCCATGGAAAAAGGGCTTAAATTGTCAGCTAAGTCCGATTCACCTGTGGTAGATGAAACATTGTTCAGGCAACTAGTAGGCAGCCTCATCTATCTTGCTGCTACTAGACCTGATTTGAGTTTTGCAGTGAGCTACATATCACGCTTCATGACAGCCCCCAAGGCTGATCATTGGGTAGCAGCGAAGCGTGTGCTGCGTTATGTGAAGAGCACTCCTGATTTTGGACTCTTGTACACTCGGAGTCACGATCCTAAACTCAGTGGGTTCACAGATTCAGATTGGGCAGGTTCAGTTGATGAAAAGAAATCAACATCACGGGTATGTGTTCGGTTTGGGATCCGGTCGCGATCACATGGGCGAGTAGAGAAGCGTAGCGGTGGCTCTCTCCTCGTATGAAGCGATGTCGGGGGAAGCGATGCGCGGCATGTGAAGCGGTTTAGCTCCAGCCAGGATGCTTCGCGAATAAATATCTCAGCGGTCCAGGCTCCTGATACACGTGATATCGGGGAGTTCTCAAAGCTGCCAGAATCCGGTCTTCCATGAAGCGGCGAACCAAGCATGTAAACTCATTGTCATTCGGTGAGCTGGTTGAAGGCGGATCCGATTCGGTTGGCGTATGTTAAAATGAGAGGATCGGGGCGGCGGACATTCTCACCAAATTAAGCTCGGTCTGTGAATAAGTTTGTAAAATTGGGGAGCATCTTGGTGTAGTTGATAGATTGAGCATTAAGGGAGGGTATTAAAATAATGTTTGTTATTTATTTATTAATGCTCAATATTGTAAGATATTGTAAGATAGAGATAAGATCGTCTCCGATCTTATCTGGAGTTTCTTTTTAGAAACTTTCCAGTTTTGTAAATCTTGTAAACTATTTATTGAGCATCTCGCTCTTGTTAATAACATCAATTAATTTACCAATTACCTGCGTAATAAATCAGTGTCTAAACTTTTTCAACTTCGACCAAGATTTTTAATTCTGATTTCCTTTTCTTTCAACAATAGAGTAAAGTAATCACTTTTGAAAGCACAAAGATATGACAACATTAACTCAGTCTATTAGACAGCTTATGAAAATATGATTTGAGTGAGATATCTTGCATTTGCCAAAACATAGCTCAGATTTGATCTCAATATTACTTTGATTAATGCATTCATGAGTTGAATGTAATCATTCATAAACAGAATTGAGAACAGTAATAATCCCAACAGTAAACAGAAACAACTACACAGAAAAGCAGTGAGCACACAGAAGAACAAAGAGACAAAAGATTTGCCGAGTGGAAAACCCTCCTGGGGTAGAAAAACCACTCCTAAACTGCCTTACTGGCTTAATCTTCAAAAACCACTGTTAACAATGCCTTATAGGCTAATTTCTGAGCACCAACTCAAGGAGCACTAACCCCTCATTTAGAGACACCAATCTCAAGGAGCACCAACCCCTTACTCAGATTTCAGAATTACAATAATAATATCAGAGGATCACTCTGTTTTCAAGTAAGCTCAAGAAACTCAACACTCTTATCTCCTTAATACCCTAAGAATCCAACTCTTGTATTACAGAGTTTTCCAATACATCTCTTGATACGGCCAAAATAACTATCTCTTAGAATTACTGGCCAGCAACACCTTCACTGTTTTCAACATAGGTTTTTATATACATTTCAAGTATGTCTATTATCAAGAAATCTTCAAAAGGCATTTTTCACAGGATTCTGAAACTCTCTTGCTATTTTAGAATCTGAAGCTGGATAATGATGATCTGTAGATGATGGTAAAAATCAGAGTAATGCATATCCAGACAGCTTTAATTTCTGCGCTGAGTCAGGAGATTTCAAATTGTAACTGAAAGATTTTCATCAAAGCCATGTCTGCCCACTAACAGAAAATCATAACCTCTAAAATCTCAAAGAATATCTTACCAAAGATTCGATACCAACCTAAGATGTCGCATGCAACTAGACTTAGAAAAATCCATGCCGGCCACAGTGTATGAGTCTTCGTTAATCATTCGCTAAGACAACAGTCGCCACGTGTTCTTTGTGATTCGCTATGACCTTATGCGAGCTGCATTTCCTTTTGTCCCTGTGTGTCGCCAAGCCCTTCTGCCGTTGGGGAGAAACCATATCAAAGATCTTTATGTTTCCCCGAGATCACATTTTTGTTATTCATAGTGAAATAGTCGCTGAGACATCCACCAGTTATGCCGAAGGCAATTCAATTGTTAATCATACTTTGGTTCCTTCTGTTTCGCCGTGACCCTTCGTTATCGGGCAGACCTTATAGAGAATTCACTTTGTTTTGCCGAAAGCACCGAGCTCACAATAGATCGCCAAGACATTAATGTTCTCACACTGACAGAAACCTTTTGTCTTATGTGCTTCGCTATAACATTATGATATCGGGGAGACCTCCTGTAGAGCACACCATGTCTTTCCGAAAGTCTTCATCCACTTGTGTCTCCCTGAGACAATTCAATACCTATGCCGAAGGCAACTTTATCACCGTCAGTCGTCCCTCTGTTTATTGTTGTGACATTCGCTGTCGGGGAGATGTTATGTAGATTACATTAAGTTTCACCGAAAGGCTTTATCCATTATGAGTCACTGTGACAAAAAACACACTCTCGCCGAGATGTATCCTTCATCCGCCTTCGCCAAGACAATGTGTGGTCGGAGTGACATCTTGTAGAGCATCCTGTGTCTTACCGAAAGCTCACGTGATCATTCCTGTCGCCATGACATATCGCTTTCGGGGAGACCTCATATAGATAACTTCGTTATACCGAAAAGCACCTATCATCTTGTGTGTCGCTGAGACAAGTCAGAACTTATGCCGACAAAAACCTTTTGTGTTCCATCGGCAAGACCGGAGGTCACTCGCCGAGACCTCTCGCCAAAAACCCTAGCTCTTACCGAAATGTCTACCTTTATGTTTTTGGTCGGTGTAACAAATTGAATTCGCCAAGACCTTTCTTCGTTGCACATGAGTCATACCGAAATGTTCCTTTTGTATTATGTATCGCCAAGACATATCAATGTCGGGGAGACCTCTTGGAGATTACTTTATGTTTGGCCGAAAACCTTTATCCACTCTGAGTCGGTGAGACACTACGAAGTCGTTAAGACCTCCTGCCGCTATGCAAACTCTTACCGATATGCATCCATCCACCACCGGTCGGTGTAACATTGCATATTCATTATGACTTCTTACCGAAAGGAAAATGTCTGGCCGAAGAGAAACTTTAATGTGCCAGTCGATGAGACATAACCCTTTCGCAGTGACCGCAGACCGACAACTTAAACTCTTGCCGATGTGTTTCCATTTAATCTCCGATCAGTGTGACAAAGCAATTTCGTTGAGACCACATACCGACGGAATGCCATATGCCGAAATGATCTTTCTTGTGCAGGTCGCCAAGACACAAGGCGCTCGATGAAACAACATGCCGATAGGGATTTCTTACGCCAAAGAACAACCTCATGAATTAGTCGGTGAGACCCGACTCATTCGATAAGACCTCTCAGCGGTGAACACAACTCATGCCGATAGACCTTTCCACTGTTGCCAAGACCACGGGTATGTCACGCTGAAAGCTGCCTGGAGATGGATCCCGATCGCAGTGACATCAAATAAGTCTTGCTGATAGGCAAAACAGACTTATACAAGTAGAAAAACAATATGGATCAGGGAGACCCTGCCATTCTCACGCCGATATATTCTTTTTCAGTCACCAAAACAATGATCAAAAAGATAACCTGAGACTGCACGAAGCTCAAACTGAACAGTACCAAAGGATATTAGAATTCTAAATGTAAACT
>VDFB02367695.1:0-17503 GCA_007258455.2 Sequoia sempervirens
TCATAAATTTTGTCTAAACTAAAATTCTAAAAAGTCTACTCCCACTATGTGGGTATTCTGGAAGTGGATGGTAGAGTCACAATATCCTCAATAGGAGTCTTAATAGATGCCTCACCCATAGTGATAGAATCAAGATGTGTATGTGAGGAACCTACCCTTGATGGCTCACCAACTTTGCCTTTTGTCTCCTCATATGTTGCCACATTCACTTACCATTTGTCTGCCTTCGTTTCCAAGTTAGCTAACTCATCGTTAGTTAACAATGCATCCACATCAACAAATCCTTAGGCTCGACAATCCAATTTGAATATGGATCAATTCCATCAAGGTCAAATGCGTCATGTGTATGTTGCCCTTGTACATTCTTACATTGATGATCTCCTCCATAACTTTGGTAAATCTATGATAAATGGTCTTAATGATCCGCTCTTCTTCAACTTTCTTGCAGAAGGACTCCCTAACCACCTTTCACTCACAAAAATGCACTTAAGTTTGTGCATTGCAACTAATATGCTTTGCAAAGTGAGAAAATTAGTCACAAAGCATGTGATTCTTGATCGCATGAGATTTTTGCTATCAGTATGCTGTCTCATAATATTTAGGACCCATGTATGGTTGTAGATGTACTTTGTGATATTCCTTGCATGTTCAACCACATTCATCACCCAACTTAGTTTCCCTATGTTCTCAAGGAGTAGGTGAAGATAGTGGGTAGTACAAGGGCTCCAAAACAATGTTGGGTGCTACACCTCTAGAAGTCTACTGGTTGCCACATATGTAGCTGTATTTTTCGTCACTATTTGAATGGCATTTTCCACTCCCACCTCCATCACCATCTTATCCAACATGTTGCACAAGGTCTTTGCCTTTTTCATTTTATTGAATGCATCGACTGATTTGAAAAAGACTAGCTGCCCCCTTGAAGCCACAAAAAAGTTGATAAGTGTCTTATTCTTGCCATTTGTCCACTTGCCAGATAAAATGGTGTAGTGTTTATTTTCCCAAATTTTCTTTTATTCTTCTATTGGTAGGCACATAGTTGAAAAACTCACCAAATTGAAAAACTCACCAAGCCCAAAAAAAGACTTGGCAAAAACTCGGCAGGAAACTTGAGAACTTAAAAAATTGCTTAAATTTCATAAAAAAACACCTTTTTTTTGTAAAATTCAATGATAAGATGCATCCAATGAGTCAATAAATGAGTACATAAAAGAAACAAGCTGAGTCTAGTTGTATTTGATTAATTTGAAAGCAAATTGGGTACAAAATGGCATCCTCATGTGGAATGCGCTGATACTGATAGTCTGAAACAAAATGAAAATAGTAAATTGTTTTTGTAAAACTGAAAGTAAATACTACATTAATATATTTTACAAATTTACATCTTCCTCTTTCCATGTCTAGTGAAAACTAGGGGAGAGGTAGAACTAGACGATATTATAGATGAAGACTTGTAGGAAAACTTGGACTTGGAGACTACCTAGAAAACCAAATGAATTCAATGAGAGTTTGAGGGAAATACCCCCAATGGGGTTGAGGGGTAGCGCCCCTCGTGGGGGTTTGGGGGCAACACCCCCAATAGAGTCGAGGGGCAGCATCCCTCGTGGGGTTTTGGGAAGCGCCCTTGATGTGCTCCCTGTCACGATACAGGGTAGAGTCGAGGGGCAGAGCCCTTGCCACCAAGCCCAAATTAAGACCTCCAAAACCACACAAACCTTCATGGTGTACATCATTTTGTATTAACAATAAAACCCAGAGTAAGACTGAAAAAATCAAATGAAAATGCCTTTTTAGCAGCCACCAGAGACTTTTTCCTGGACGGGCTAGTTTTTTTTGCGGAGTTGCCGATTTTGGGCGAAAACTCGCGAAAAAATCAGAAATGGTGAATAAATGCAGGAAAAACCTGCCACTCAAAAAAACCGCAAGTTTTTAGAAACTCTCTGAATACTCGACGAGTTTTGCAACTATGGTTATGCATGTGTTTTTGACCTCCTCCTGCAATAATGGCCCACTTAATTCATGATGACTTGGGGCCTTGAATCTCTTACCTGCCACAATCAATGTATTAACCAACTACTCCCAATAAGGACTTGAAGCAACATTAATGATTAAATAGAGTATTGCTGTAATACCAAAATTCAGCCCATGGCAATTTCACCTCATGTTGCAATTCTCTATTCCATGTAGTACCTTCTAATGAAAGTTGCACAACAAGACTGTTATACTACCCGATCCTCGTATTTATGGCCCAATGGAAGAAGAGCCCCCCATATCTCCCTATGACCCTATAGAACTAAAAGTTGGAATTAGGGCTGCCATTGCCTCTGCTATTTTCTTTTTCTTTGCTTTCCTTTGGTCATATGCTGCAAGAAGTGCTTTCACCTCCTTCTTAATCTTTGGACTAGCTACTATACATGGCGTGACATCTTGGAAAGGGATACGTGCAAGGTGATATTTGAGTCGATTTATGCCTCCGGTCATACTCTTAGTGCAAAAGATACGAATAACCTCTCCTTGTGCTAGACCTGATGTAGCAAGGATCCTTAGGTTTGCCACCAATTCTTCTAGTTTTAGAAGCCATATTCCTTTTAGAAAAATAAAAATGGAACCTACCAAAAGGGAGACAACATAAAAAAAACAGTAATAACCTAGTTAGCAGCCTAAAGTTAAGAAATAAAAAAATGTTGCATAAAAGACTTCCTTATTCTAGTCTACATTTATTTGGAAATGTACAAAGTATTGCATCACAAACAGTAGTGTTTTCACTTTTCTAATGTCATCTTTACTGTGCATTCATACTACGAGCTAATGCCAATATGCTCCATTTTGAATAAAAAAGAATTGTGATATGTTTTTTTTTTTTAAAGGAGCCAAGAGACCATAATAGATAAATCCTTTCTATGTTAAAACTTGAAAGTGTTGATTTAAAGATCAATAGAATCTTAGATTTGGAAATTATATAAAGTTTTAAAATTTTGTTCATATTGCAAGTTTAAACAACTTGCAGGCTTGAATTTTCACAGTTATAATTGTGAAAATTCAAGCCTGCAGGTCATTCAATTGAAATTTGTTCATATTGCAAGTTTAAACTACTTGTAGGCTTGAATTTTCACAGTTATAATTGTGAAAATTCAAGCATGTAAGTTGTTTAATTGAAAATTTGTTCATAGACCCGCAGGCTTGAATTATAACTATGAAAATTCAACACTTTATGAAATATCCCCAAGCAATTTTGTATATAAATTTTTTTCAATTTCGTGATTGCAGATGATAAGGCATTTCGTCAGCAGTTACCAATACACTGCTCTGAGTTGGATATTTTCATTTTGCAGGTTTTTCATTCAATACAGTTGAATGCTTGATAGTGGAGCAGATATATATGCATGCTATGACAGATTTATGAAAGAAATAACAAACAGATATTCCCAAACATTCATTCAATCTAATACAAATTTCCACATACATTTAAGACATTGCAGAATAGGAAGACTTACAGTCCTGACCTTATTTATACGCTGCTTGGCATCCAAAAATGAGTTGGATGACGAACGAGCTTACCTCCTTGTAACAAAACATTATTAACTTCTGTTTCCACCTCAAATGAGAACTGCATATTTAAATTATGTTATTCCAAAAATGGTGCCTTACTAAACCTTGATTTTAATTAAGAAAATGCATTTTGCTGATTTTTTCCCCTAGTCAAGGACTTACTTTTTGCTGTTATCAAACATAAAGTTGCTGCTATTTTGCAGAGGGATTTGATTAACTTTCCTAAGTATTGAATGATTTCAACTTAATTCCTTGTCTCATTCGTACTAAGTCAGAGGCCAGTTCAAAAAGACTTTCACTTTTGCTTGATCAGTTCTCAATTCCCCATTTCCTAATATATGCCCCAAACAGACAAGTAATTGTTGTGCAAACCTGTACTTCTCATTTAGCAATAACTTATTCTCCTTCAAAACTTGCTAAACTTGTTTTAAGTGCATTGGTTGCTTGTCATATGTTTTGCTAAAAATCAATATATCATCCAAGTAAACAAAGAAATGAGGATCTTTGAATGGTCTGGATGCTCCATTTATCAAGCAACTGGAACATTACACAACTAAAAGGGAAACACAAGCCAGTCACACAAACCTTTCCTTGTCTTGAATGCCATTTTTCACACTTCCTCCTTAACTCGATGATACTTGAGTTCAAAATCCAACTTGGTATAGCTGAATTCAAAATTCAACTTGGTGAAGTACTATTATTATATTATAAAATTTATTTTACTTATTATTTTTGTTTTGTTAATTTCTGTTAAGATGGTGGTGTATTTGCAAGGTAAGATGCGGGGCATCTACGTGTTTTATGTAGTTTGTATATGCTGTTGTGTGTGCATGTAGACACTATTAAAGGCTTGGCTGAATCAAAATTTCATTTTTCTGGTTTTTGATTTCAAAGTTGATTTCATTTGATTGATTAGGAAGCAATGACTTACCTCAGTGATACACATGCAGGGGAAAATAATAGCTTTCATAATGCTGCCAATGCAGCAATACATGCTGCAAGGGAAGTGGTTAATGGGGGTGGATATTCTGCAGCGGTTCAGCGCATCCTTAATTCCATGTCAGATGACGAGTTTGCTAAGAAGTACAAATTTCCACCGACAAAGGTAATTGAGGTTATACAAAATATCAGGCCATCGCTGAACTTGGCTCTAAAACTATCGCTGTGGTTGTTGCTGCCCCTGTGCTTATTAATCTTTAAGCTGTGTTGAGATCAGTATGATTTCAACTATAGTTATTTGGAACTTTGTATGCAGTTCTCTTTTCTATTTTTTGGAAATCTATGTGTTGCATCCTTTATCAATGAACGATACTTGATGCAGCTTTGTGAACCATGCAAATGTGAAGTCATCTGCCATCGATCATCCATCTATATTGGTGGGAGATATCTTAAGGTATGTAAAAGAATGGTAGTCTGTTTCTATATTGTTCCATTGCAATTTTTGTGACTAGATTCTTGATACCATTTCAATTCCACTTACAAACTACACTGTAATTGATGCTATGCTTTTTTCCCCTCTTATGTTTTGAGGCATCCTTATCATTTTCACTTTGCTGCAGTTTAAATTAAGATGATGGGATTTATTATGTTTATTCTATACAATTATATAGGCATAGGTAAGTATTGAGGATGGGTGAACTAGTGTTTGGTTGGTACCTCAATTAAGTGTGCCATTTGTGTTCCAAAGTTCACTTGATAGTGAACATTATATATTTAAGTGTTTAGGAGTTCATATTTAAGTCCCCTGCTAATCTTTATTCTATGTTATTATATATGCCACGATGGGCCCTTGCACTTATCTTGGGTGGGTTCCAGTTTGGGTCTGGGGCTGGGTATGTCTTCGGTCTATTTTGATTGTGCCCTAGATGGAACAGGTGAGTTCCGGGTACACTAATGATGTAATTGTGGCATACATGGGTCACATGGAATGCGCATAAAGCATGCTCAAGCACAATTTTTATTTTTCTTCCTCGATATTATTTAAAAAATTCTTTACCTTGAAAATATTGTAGTAATGTTTAGTGAAGTAGATAATTCAAACATGGCCAAAAACTAAGCCAACCAGCAGAGCCTATTTTCTTGTTGGCTTGCCTTGACATTCCAAGTCCCATTTGTTGTAATTTCTATTCAGCAACGATAGCATAACTAACAACACCATGAGTTTGGTGGTTAGCAAGCCAACAAAATATTGAGGTCTCCATGAGGCAACAGTGGTGGCATCAGAATAACCAATGCAACAGTAGGTCATTTTAACTCTTAAGCTCAGTTCATGTTTGACCTATACTGTTAGCTCTCATGACCATGACATTGTTGACGGCCAACTCCTACACAATATGACAACCACTTCCAATAGTAATTTCTTAGGATTTCATATTCTACTGCAAATTTAGGGAATTGACAAGCGTGGTAATCTGAAACGTGTTCACTAAAGGACCTCAAAACTAGATGTGTAAGGTGTAAGTTCATTCTAGAGAGTTAGATGTGTAAATGTACCCCATCTTGTAAAAACTTGAGCTTCTTTAAGAAACTTGTATGTTATTAAGTAATGAGGGTCCAATCCCATTTATATAAGTTTCAAATTGAATAAAAGAATTATGCTTCAAACCCATAAACCAGGGAGGAGAAGATGTTGTAGAAGATGCTATAGGCTATAAAAGTGACTGCAAGAGGTTGAAAAAATGATACCCAATAGCTAACAAAGATGCTAGAGATTGTACCGGTGATTGCAAGATGCTGACATAGAGGAACGAAAAAGCTGCATGTTGTAGAAGGGGCTACAAGAGTCTAATGAAGTAAAACCTACTTGCTGATAGTGATGCTAGAAGTTGTAGAAGTGTATACAAGAGTAAGAGGTTGACAAATAGGAACCAAGAAGTTGTGGAAGTGACTATAAGGGGTTGATGAGGTGAGACACAAGCGTTGCCGAAGATGTTATGGTCACTATAAGTGACTACAAGAAAAGAGAAAAGAGAATCCTCAGTCCAATGAGATTGCTACCATCAATATGTCATCACTTAGTATATTGTTATTGCCATGTTCATTATGAAATTTCTAATGAGGATCCATCACATGACAATAGATGGCTTCAAGTATGATTCATTTATATAACCAATCTGCTTCATATCATGTACTTCCACATCTTGGTTTAAGAGTGGTAGAAAGCTATTTCTACACACCTATACAATATGGTACTTCATTTGTGTTAGCTCATGCTTTGTGCAACACTCCAAGGGATGGCCAAGCCTCCATCTTGTTGTTAATGCCGAATTCTTCTCGACCATCTATTGCAAAATTAGCTAGATAGTTCGCCAATATATTTAGTTCTTTGTACGTATGTTGTACCTTGTAGGCTTCAAATGAATCCAATAGTTGCTAGGCATTATGCAAGACGTTGGCAAGTTTCCAACTGGACATATTACTTTTCTTTGTTGCATTTATTATTATCATAGAATCGCTATCCACCTGCACATGGCACACACCATTAGTTTTACACGATGCACACCATTAATTTTACATATCTGCTAGTACCCATGTTGGTACCTTGTTGGCGTTTCAATTAGCACCTCTGGAGTGCTTATTGGAAATGAATAGCTATGCACAGTATTAACTGCTCTTCAAATTAGGAGGGGAAGCTCCCTCTCTTGTTGATGGTTGTGTAAAAAGTAAAGTGAACTAAATTCGTATCTTTTTTACTCAGCGGAAAAGCACAAGGTTATAAAATGCAATGCGTTGTAGCTAAGGTTTTCTTTGGTTTCTGCAGATCTTAACTACAACTAAGCTAAAACTATAACTATCCTATCTCCTCAAGTATTTCAGATCGAGAGGATTTAGGAGCAATTGGGAATGGTTTGATCACTTAGACAAACTGTCTCTCAAAATGCATCCGAAGGCTCATTGCTATTTCAGGTTTATGCTGAAATAGAGTTTATGCAAGTAATCATCAAACGGTAAGCTAAATCTCAGGATTCCCAAGGAGGCGAGGTGCTCTGTCTGAGGTGTAGGCTGAAATATAGATTACTAGAACAACATATAATGATAATCCTAATCTCTAAATTCCCTCAGAGGCGAGGTGCTCTTTCCGAGGTGTAAATTGAAAGAAAGATTATTGAAACAACAAACATGAAAGATCTTGAGAATTTTGGATCAAAGGCATGTGGCTCTCTTGATTTATTATCTCAACTTCAATCAAAGATTACACTTTGGGACAACAAATTGCATGAAAGAGGACAATCACACAACATGCGATCAACCAAATACACTTGACAAATATTGAACACAAATACTTGAATAACAAGAACGCAAGCAAACTGCTCAGTGTTTAGCTATAACAAATATGATTCAAGAACATATACTAAGTGAACAAAACATAGGCTATCCGACATCAACGTTTTGCTACTGTGAAGTAAAGTTAAAAACTAATGAGCAAAGGTTGCTCTTATTTATAGAAGCTCAAAGGAGTAGGGAACCCTAAAATCTCCTTGAGTTAACATTCAGTTCTTGCCAATCAACAAGATTTATTCCTATGTCTAAATGCAGGTAACCTAACAGTTAACTGGAAAGACTAGTTCAATTAACTGATTCTAATCTTAAAAGAACTCCACATGTATATAGGTGTTTCCAAAAATAGACATGCACGATTGATGGGACAACGAGTTAACTGGGAAAGAGGTATCAAGTTAACTACTGTGTCTAATGTCATCTTTGGAAAAGGGTGGGACGTCCTAACTGGAAGTTTACACCTCAACACTTTGAGTCATCAACTCCTTTAACCAGTCGTTAACTGTCTTTGTGTTTGGACAACTGATACTTCTTAGGATGATGATGTGTCTTCGCAACATCTCCTCGCCACTTGCAATCTGATCCTGGTATTCACTCTTCTTCATAGTTGCGTCATCAAGTTTCGCCGACATGGCTGCAATTTGACTTAACCTGTAGTCAACAGGGTCACTGCAAAAACTACTACGGATGAGGTTTTGGAATTTCATCTGCACGTTGTCATCTGCAATCTACTCACCGTCCTCATGTTGATACTGGCAAGGGACTCGTGATACGAAAGTTCTCGCGAACTTGATAGCACTTGTCACCTTTTGTCTACCCTCGGTCAACTCTGTAGAGATTACCTTGTAGGTTTTTTCCTTGAAGAGTTGCAGTTCTTTTCAAGTAAAAAGTTTTGTTTTAATGCTCTTTTACGGTGACTGAAACGTAGGCCATCCTCAAATGAGAATGGGAGTGTGGAAGGCACTGTGGTAGTAACCGGTGGCAGCTCTGTAATTGAAGTAACTACCTTTCGCATCTTCTTGCTGTCCATTGAACGATAATGCCGTTTACGCCTTCCAAGGCGTCCAAATTAACTACGGGCTTCACTTGATGCACGTCTGTGTCGATTGTTTTCAGGAAGTCATGAAGTAAGACCGATTTGGTTTTGTATTCAACTTTGGAGAACTACATTTTGAAAAACTTGACTGTTGACTGTAAACGCGGATATGTTCAGGCAACTTTTTTTGGTGAGGCTAAAAATAGCTTCTTGAGGGGCAATTTTTTTGAATTTTTTTAAGATGTGGCTTTTGTTGGCGCCTGTGAGCTGAACAAACCCAGTTTGTTTGTTTTTTGAAACAGTGACTTTTTTCAGGAAACCCTAATTTTGGGGGTAGCGGGACAACTTTTTCTGAGAAATTTTGGCACGTGGGTTTTGTGGTCAATTCTGTGCAGAACAAACCTAGTTGATCAGATTTGCGAGAAAACGAAGTTTACCCGTGCATGCGAGAAAACCTAAGACAAGAATAGAAGAAATGTGATGGGGAGAAGCTAGAAGTTATAAACTGCTGCCCTGCAATCTTTAAGAAAATGATGGCTGGAGATGTAAATGCTGAAAAACTATTCCTCTGTGCAACCTTAGCTTGGAACCACGAAGAACACTGAAAATAGCCTCCGTTAGATCTTTCAAAAGGTGTTGGAGAGAAAATAGCTGTGTTTTGCTCTTCAACCTGCAAGAAATAATGGAGAAATGACGCCTAGGTGGAAGTGTCAGCTATGGCGCCAACCCTGATTGAAAAGTCAATGTGTGTGATTGCCTTGTTAATTGCAAGTTCTCCACTGATTTTGGGATGCCTAGGCTTGAAGAAGACTTAAAAAATGTAACTGAGAGTCAACTGGGCCCACTTTGACTTTAGGTGTCCAAGCTTTAGGGAGTTAGAATTTTTTTTAAATTTTCAACTTTTGCTGTGATGCACTGCCTTAGTTTGACCCTAAATTCTGATCGCCTGATTGATCCTGAGGCTTGGCTGATAGTCTTACTGTGGAGTTGGATCAACTCTAAAGAGATGTTATAGGGAGCTGAAAACCTCAAAAATGATTTCTAATGGCTTGAATCCTTGGGCGCCTTTTCTTGGAAGCGTGCTTTTCTTGTCAGTGTTAGTCATTTTTTAGGGATTTTCAAAATCCTCCATTCTTGACCCTCCGTGCCTTAATCTGCAATCACCATTGATTGATGAATCCTGCAAACATGCCGAGATATGGAATGGAAAACCAGTTCAATTCCGGAAAGAATGATTGGTATTGCAACGTCTAAAAGTTGATTAAAAGTGCTCAAAAGTTTGGGCGTCCTTGGCCTGCAGGGGTGCAGACCTTTTAAGCTATAATTTTTACTTTGCAACCTTCGACGAGATGCTCCAGTTTGGTCTTTGTCGCCGAATGTTTGATTGCTTCGATGATCATGCTAATGGTTTCATCATGAAGATTGATCAAAATGGAGAAGGACTTCTTGGTAGTTGTATCCGATGAAAGTTGCATCTGAGGCCCCAAAAGGTTGGGCGCCTTTTCCAAGGAGGGTGCATTTTCTTCAACAGCCAATTTTTCACATTTTCCAACTTGCCTTGACTTTCAGCATTTCACACTTGATCTTCGTTTACGAGCGTTTGACAGGTCCCATGGATTGGCAGCTGGATTCATCGCGTGGCTAGAAGGATTTTGAGCAGGTCTCTTGGAGAAGATAGTTGTTGAAAACCACCCTCATCGGTAAGACCAAAGAATTTGTGGCTGGGGGTTATTGTGAACCGTTTCTTTGAGTTTGACAAACCTGTTGGATTTGTTTGATGATTTTCTGGAAAGCTAGCAAAATTTTGAAGAAGATGACTTGTTTTGCAAGTGTTAACAACTGCATTTGGCCTCTCAAATTCAAAATTGGCCAGCGGGGGTGCTGCAATCTAGACTTGATCATTTTTTGATGATTTTCACCTCTTTGTACTTTGCAATCATTGTGTTGCTTGATTGAGTTGACTGCGTTTGAGCATTGCTGCTGCTGATGCAAGTATGTTCACCATTGTGATTGCTTTCATCATTTTACGTTACTTACCGGACACTACAAAGGACTTGGGTGTTGATTGCAAAGGCATCTCCCTTGTAGCAAGGTGTATTGTTTCCAGACTTGAGAATATTTTTTACATTTTTCACCTTTTGAAAAATCCCCTCTGTCACAAAGCATCTTTTTGAGCATCTTTCGCCATAGAATCTTCTGTGGTGCATTTGAGGCTTAGATTTCGACACCTGGTATTTGGCCATCTGCCTTTTTTGACCTCAGAGGTCCTAACTTTTCCCCTAAAAAAGTGAAGTAGACCCACCAAAGCAAAACTAACTTTTTCTTAATTCTGACTTGACCAGTGTGATCGTGAAGTGAAATAAGCCAATCAAAATTATTTTCAGTCATTTCTGGAAAGATCCTATTTTTAGGGTTTTTCCTAAAAACAGGGGCCTGGAACCCTAATTTTCAAAATTTGCCAGTATTCTCTAGACAATAAACCCACAAAAAGCCTATGCTTCGTTTGACCTAAAACTGACTTTTTACGACAATTTTACAAGATTTAGACCATTTTATCAAAATGCCTTATTGAAGCAAATTTTTTATTTTGGGTACAACATAACCCTACGAAAATTAAAATGCCCTTTTCAGATGAGTGGAGTTTTTGTGATTTTTTTCAATTTGATAGGTGTTCCATTTTATCAAAATTAAACACATTGCATTGCATGTAAAATAATCAACTTCACAATGTAAAGATATGCATGAATGGGAAGGTCAAAGTCTGAACTTCATTTCACTATTCTTGACTGAGATTTACACACTATGAGTAGAAGTACATTTCAGACTTCAGTACAACCATACTGTGTACTGTTTTAGGCTATTTTGATGATGATTGCACTCAGAGATAAATAGCAGCATGAAAGAACCGCAACATATGACTGTTACAGTAATATTAAAGCTCGTGATATGACATAAACCACCCAGAATGTACTCTCAGACTTTAACAAGTTTATCAGAGCTTTAATATGAGCAGAATACTTAGAATTTATGCACCAATATGATACAGCAGCAGTATAGGCAACTCTTTTCTTATATGCAGACCCTAGATATGCAACAATAAACCCCTATTTGCAGTTACAGATTGAGCAACAGCAATTTACAAGCAATTTTAAATATCTCAGACCTGGTTATAAGTTCGCCTGGGTTAATGGAGGTTGAATCTTGCACAAAAACGGCGCAGAATTGCTGCAGCAGCAAGTAACTCAGTTCTGATGAATCAGACGCCAAAGACTAGTTCCTCCTTTAAATCTCCCATGCAGCCATTGGAAGAGGGTTCACGAGTTAACAAGGTCTGCTTACTGTTCCAGGAAAGCCACAAACAGGTTCTTTTGGTTGAGATGCCACCACACAATTGATTATAGGCTGGTATAAGATGCACAGGAGCAGCCTGAATGAATCGCTTCACTCAGAGGATAAACATGCCTCTCTAAAGACTCCAGACTCTCCCAAAATAATCACATCCCTGCTCAGAAAGAAGATATAACCCAGCGCCCAGGGTTTGGAATGCTGCACGATTTCTTGATGGCTGAGACCACCATAAACTGAGGATATTTAATGTTGCAAATGAAAGCTCAGTGAGGGATATTGCCTAGATTGCAGATAGAAGATATTTGTCCAAGCTTGAATGAAATATCCCACCCCTGTTGAGATATTTAATTTTCTGATTTTTGCCTGATATTTTCAGTTTATTGATGTTCCATTTTATCATACTAAGAACATTGACATAGTAGATAAGATGGTTCACAATATGCAATCATATGCAACATCCGGATACATCACTGGTTTTTGCAATATAAAGAACAGCAGTACCAAAATGATTCATAACTGAAGATACAGTGATTGGAACAGACTTGTAACATCTTTCTCAAAACTACACACACTTCATAGCGGGGCCTAACATTACATAGCAACATTAATGAGACTGCAACAGCAGATAATACACTAATTTCTGAGCATTGGCAAGACTGGTTACAAGGTATAACGTCTCAGATTTTGAACAGAAGTTCTGAGACTCAGTCTTATGCAACTCTTACACACAGTTAAGCTAGTGATATGCTCAGATTACACACAGCAGTTCACCCTACTCTAATTTCTGATTACACCCAATACTGTAGCTGATACAATACAATTTCTGAGTATTAAACGATATGAGAGACAACAAAATAAAGTATCTCAGACCTGGAATATTGACGCCCAAGCAAGGAAGGGCTTCTTAGTAATCTCCAAATGACTGAGGGCTCTCCAAGAACCAAGCGGCTACCTCCCAGACTGTGAGCACGTCCTTTTCTAACAGTAGAATCCTCCCAGATTAACACGCAGGTCCAGAATGACTAGCTACTTGAGCATATTGATGAAAGATGGTCACAGATTGCTATGCACCAGTCAAGAAGGCTTCAATATCTCCAATACGTTGATTCTAAAAGGCTTGATTCAAACAGAAACCCTGCTACAAAGAATCGCTTCTCTCCTTGAGACCACGTCCCTTTCAAAGGCTTTCATAACCTTCAGTTTCAGAGCTCATAACTGTTCAGAATGCTCCAACAGTGAAATGCCTAGGGTTTTGTTTAGGCCACGACCCACTTATAAGCAATTGCAAACTCAGAAAATACCCAATCGATACAACATGAAGACTCAGCCAATAATGTTCAGAGGAAATCAGATATGTAGCAATATCTCTACTCAAACCCTTATGAAATACTTCACCAATTTGCTCAATAATGACTACTGGATGTAGCCAGCACACAAAGCAACCTTCAGATGTTCTGCACACCTTCAGGTAGCTGAGATCAATGAGAGGCTCCATTCCCAAAGATTAAATTTGCAGAAGAAACCCCAGGTTCTCCTCCAACGCCAGCAGCAAAAGCCAAGTGTTAATAACATTCATCAATGATAATCTCATTTGCTATTGATGCTTTTTATACTCCTCTCCAAAGGGGGTCGATTTCTCCAAAAGGCCCTTTTAATCATTAAAAATCATTAATAATTACTTTTGATGTGACTTTATTATTTGATTACTTGGGCGCCCAACACATCATAAATGCACTTTAATAATTGACTTTATAATGCCCCCTTATAATAAAGTCAACATGAAACATTATAATATGCACTTTATAATTAATTATTAATAAAGTATTACTTTATTAATAATTAAAATGTCATAACTCCACAAATATTCATTATTTCTCGATTCTGTCAGAACCAGGTGGTCAACCACATAAACCACTACTCATCCAAATGCCTTTCCCAAAATAGAAAGGTTGGCCACTGACACTCTACTGACTTACTATAAATAGTAAGTGCCTGAAAACGGAACTAGAGACCTCTGAATAGCTTAGCCTAAAAAAAAACCGACAATCTGGAGAGTTAAACACTGTCAACTGCTACCTGAAGAGCTCATTAACGCCCAACTGGAACCTCTAATCACTGAACACTAGCCTACAAGGGTCAACTGATAGGCTAATCCTTTGAAATATGACACTCATGAAAGTGGGGACATTACATTGAAACCCTTGCACAAATACAAACTGAATATATTTGCTTAACCCATTTTTGTCTCTGTAGGAGACTCACAAAATTGCATTATCGCTCAAGTAGAAGACCTGTATGATCTCCTCCACGAACCAGCTAGGGTGGATTCGTTTCACCATCAAAACTAGATGCCCTAAGGTTTCCCTATCCCCAAGACCAAGAAGCTTCGAGAACTCTCCAAGTGAAAATGAGAAATAATCCAAGGATGAATGAAAATGAGCCTCCAAATCTCCTTTTATATTTCTCACTTTAATTTCCCCCTCAAATATAATAAAGTGGCTTTATTAAGTTACCTTTTTAATATTTCACTTAAAGTCACTTTATAACATATTTAATTAATCACTTAACATTACCTTTTTAATTTTTGCTTTTCTCGCTAGGTAATATTAAATAATTAAATAAATGAATTCCCTTATCTCGCCTTTAGCCTATGGGAATTAAATAGGCTAAATTAGCATCTTGGGTGATCATAGAGAAGGGGACATTACAAAAATTCCCTTTTGGTCAAGTTTATAGCCAGTAACTAGGTCATTCTTGTCATGTAATCAATGCTAGCCAAGTTATCCTTCCTATCAAGTTACCAAGTCTTCAAGTTTTGGTTTATTCTTCCTAGCTGACAATGTTTGTAGATTGGCCATGGATGAGGATTATCAAATGTAATGTCCCTATTTTAGCCCTACGCTCTTCATTTGGATTTAGCCTATTTCCAGAAATCCGTAGGCTAAGCTGAAGCAGAAAATTAGGGTTTCCTCTTTCAGATACCGCTTAGTTGGCGTTCAGAGGATGTTGTTTAGACTTACTATTTATAGCAGTTCTCTATTTTTAGCAAGTCTATCTTTTGGCAGTATCTGCTTAGCAGCAATTCAATCCCTTGCAGTTCGGTTGTTCAGTTTGGCTTTCTAATGGTTTTGAAGCGAACTTACTATTTTTGGCATTGGCTATTTTTAGTAAGTCTAATTTTGGCAGTGGCATCATTTGAGCATCAGCTCAGGTCATCATTTGATTTTTGGCAAAATTAGTTTGCGCGTTGGTTTTTGGCTTTGTCTTCTATCTCTCCTTTGGACTGAGTTTCAATACTTAGTCAATTTTATAATTTGAGTTTGTACCTTGTGCCTAGGAGTGATAACTTCATGTTGTTTTTAAAGAGGGGACATTATGGGTTCAATTGTGCATTTAATGATTTATTAAATGCTTTATTATTGCATTATTAAGTTGGACGCCTAAAGGGAGGTTGAATAAAGTTTATTATTTCAAAAAGTAAAATGCTTAAAGGTGGCGTCCCTCTTGGAAGTTGAAGTGATTCAACTTCTTGGAATTTGAAGTGATTTAGTTGCCAATTGAAGCTTATATATTGAGGCTTTGAGAAGAATTCACGATCTTTGGAAAATATTGTTAAGTTATGCTGCCGAATTGATTTCAGAACCCGACTAAGGGGGAGCTTAGTATTCTACACCATTCTTTAGGCCTGAAACTATGGTTCCCTAGATGGTCAATTGGGAGTGTGCTTCATTCAGAAGTGCACATTGAGCTTCAACGTTGGTGAATTTGGTGATAATTTCCAGATGTGAGCTTGCTGGTTTTGTATTGCCGAAGATGTTTTTAATTGCAGCTCATAGAGGGAATTTAATTTCATTATGGGTATTTGATTATTCAATGTTTTTGCTCTTGGCGCCCCTAATTGTGCATTTGCAGATTTTATCATTGAAATATTGATTTTTAAAGCAAGGTCGACTTCTTCCTAGGGCCGTACCTTGTACTTGGTGCTTTGGATTTCGTGCTGGGCCATTTTGGTGATATTTGTGCTTGGATAGTGCCTGCTTCTTGGTCGCCCAGTTTTGGAATTGATGTAATTTCAGTTTCATTGGATTTTGGAGGAGTTTGGTAAGAGTTTTGTGCATTCTTGGGTGTTGATTAGTTGCTAGTTTTATATCAGATTTATATCAGAAGAGTGTTGGGTTGGATTAGAGGTGATTTTGAATGAGATTTGAGCATTATAGGGAGATCATGGTTGCTGGTCTGTATTTTAGTGAGTTGGTATTTTATTTCAGACTTAGTTCTTTCCTTGTGATGCAATATTTCTTGGGCAACTATGCTGCTAGTGCTCATGTGCAGTCCATTTGAAGAAGGCAGAAGCTTTGTGGTGAAGATATGAGTAGTTAATTGATGGCTAATTGCTGGTAAGAAATCTCAGTTTGCTAGTTTATATCAGATTCATCAATAAAACAGATTTTGGCTTGTTCTTTAGTAGTTGAAAATATTTGAAGTTAAGAAATTATCTTTCATCATTTGGCATTGTTTATATAGCAATAAAACTTTGTAATTTGCAAAACATTTGCATTGTAAGGCTAAGAATAGTAGTACTATTTCAGTCATTTATACTTCTGCATTTACTTGTGCTTGAAACTCAAACATTGTAACCCCTGGATGGTTTACCGCCAGTGTGGAGGAAAATACATTTTGTAACTTCAATTCACACCCACTATTTAAGTGGCGAATCCCCACTGTTGAGTGGATGCCCGCCGCAACGGATGAATTAGTTTGTTTTGTAATTTCTTCCCCCCACTGTATTAGTGGAAGTGTGGAAAACTTTCATGGCTGGTTCACTGCCTAGCTCCATTCAATTGTAATTTCATTTTAGTTATTACTTAGTTTTCTCCGCCATATGACAACACCTCTCCTTCCTTGGGATTGAGTGTGCATTCTTGGCGTTGCGATCTTTTAAATTTGGATTTTAGTTTTGGAGCTAACGCTAATTCATTTGGTGTAGTGTTGATTGTGTTAGTCGTATATCTTTACTTTGTTGTCGGCCGTAGTCGACCAATTGTTAATAAAACTATAGATTAGTAAAGAATAATAATGTCATGTACTTTCGGGAAAGCATGTTCAGATTAATGTTAATGTTAATGTTGTTATGAAGCGTCGTGTCGGTTGGTTATCTAACCACCGCCGAACGTTATATGTAGCTTGTTGGGATAGTCGGGAGATAGTTACGAGTAATGAGTTATGTGCCGATGGTTATATTGTCAAGCAATGCTGATACTCTTTTGTACATGATATTTCTGAGAATGAATA
>VDFB02367696.1:0-87862 GCA_007258455.2 Sequoia sempervirens
AAATCCCAATATAGATCTACTGAAAGATCTAATTTTTGATGAATGGGAAGGGGTCATTAAATTTTTTATTTAGATCAAGAGAAGGGAATATTTCTAGTGCTCTTTGAATCCAAGATACAAAAGGGAGGAAGTGTTTAAATTTAAATCTTGGGTCTTCCAAGGATCTGGCTTGTTTATGTAGGCCTAGTCTCCTAATTTTAGGCCTGATAATTTTGTGGTTAGATTCACTCCTTTCTAGATTCGGTTACCTTGTTTACTGCTGGAGTATAGGGAGCTGAATTTGATTGAGACTTTTGCAAATCAAATATGCATTTTTCTTAAGCATGATTTACCTTCCTATAGAAATTCATCCAAATCTGTTAGATTTTGTGCCTTGTTGGATGCTACAAAGAAGTTTCCAAAGAAAATTCGAATAAAATCTAAATATGGTCAATGGAAGTAGGATATCCTCCTTGAAGTCCAGAGAATATATGTTATAAATGTCACAATTTAGGACATTCAGGGTTTGACTTCTTAGACAAGGTAAATGGGGATTTTAACAAGACTGAGGAAATTTAAAGAAATTTGAGTGATTCCATACAAATGGGGCCTTTGAAAGAGCCTTTGAAAGAGAGTTCCTATCCAAATTAGGAAGGAAGAAAAATAGAACATTAGAAGAGTGTTAGGGTGACACGGGAAGTGGAAGAAAATGGAGTTACTCCAATGCAAATACCAAAGTTGTATTCTTGTAATAATAAGAAGGTGTCAATAATTCTGCCCAAGTTTTTACAACAATATCAAACAATCTTCCAATATTCTCCTTCCTTTTCTCTCATTTTTGTTAAGCAATTGGATAGTATAGTGAAGGCTCTTATGTTTGATAAAAACTTGGTACTGCATAGTAAGAAGGATTAGTTACAAAATCTATGCATTGGGTATTTAATAGATAGTGAGAAGGATACCAAAGATATAGGTCCCTTTGATGAGGAAGAAATGGATTTGGGGAATTTTGAATCTCTTTTGACAAGACAGTCTTGAGGAGTTGGTAGACAAAATTTAGTTTTTGAAGGCTTCAAAATGATTAATTTGATTGCAAATGAAGTGTCTAAGGAAGAGTTGGATTCAGATTTTAAAGCTTCTACGCTCAGTTCAATGCCATTGGTTAAGGATGTAGATCTTTTCTTTGACATGGACGAAGACAATGTGGAAGAACTACTGGACAACACTTTGTTGGCTAATGTTAGGAAATTAGAGGGTTTGGTAGGAAAACAACGTGATGAGGTTTCTTTAAATAAAAATTATTTGGAAACCCTGTCTATACATTTGCATAAGTAGGAAAGTGAAAAGGTGGATAAGGATGTGACTTTGGTGGATAGAAAAGGGGGGGATTTTGATTATTCTCAAAATTTGGTAGTTACTCAAACTAAAAGCAACTAGCTAGTTGTCACTAAGTCCCCAGGGAAGAGAGGTAGAAAATCATGCTTGACAAAGCTCAATGAAGAGATAGAAGTAGGAGTGCAATCAACTTTAGATAATGATATGATTTTTTTTGCTAAAAAACACCTAAGGAGAGCATGCTGCTTTCCTCGATACCAATGAATATTGTGTCATGGAATGTTAGGGGAATTAATGCCCCTGACAAGAGAGCTTTGGTCAAGTAGCAGCTAAAAGCTCGTGGAGTTGATATTATAATTTTACAAGAGACAAAAACTTGAAATAAAATTTTTGAGACATTAATTCAAAAATGGAAGTCTTATCATTCTCTTGCCCAAGGTTCTTTAGGCGATCTTATTTCTTTATGGGATGTTAAAATAGTGGTGGTAGAATTATCAAGAACTGAGAGAAATTGGCAACTCCTGAAATTTTCCCACTTTGATCTTCATTTTTGGCTCTTAAATGTTTATGTCCCTATGACTATAGCTACTAAGAAACAGTTATAGGATGTTTTTACTAAAGTTTTTGATGGGATAAGGAATGGTAAAAATGATTGTTGTAGGGGATTTTAATGCTATAGCCAACTTACATGAAAATAAAGGAGGGATTTTTCCACCACAAAAGGTAATAGATGATTTTGTAACTTTCATCTTAGATAATGCTCTGATGGACATCCAGCCCGAAAGAGGTCAATTCACCAGATAAATCGAAGGAAAAGCTTCTTGCAAATAGCAGAAAGTTTAGATAGATTTCTTGTCTGAGCAAACTAGTGTGGAGGTAAAAAATGGTTTTTGTCTGAAATCTTGCCTCTTTCACTTTCAGATCATTATGCTATTTCTTTAACCTTTGAAGTAACCAATGTTGTAAAGAAGTATGTCTCTTCTTTTAAATTTGAAAAGATGTGATTTTGGCATCCACACTTTTTGCCTTTGCTGAGACAATGGTGGGCAACTGCTCCTTTTGTAAGAGGCTCTAGAATGTATCAGATAGCTCATAAATTGAAGCATATCAAACAACAAATCAAGATTTGGAATGTAACAACATTCAAAAAATTTTGAGAAAAAAGAAAGAGTTTTCAAGGAATTATTAGTTATAAATGCCTAAATAATATCCTAGGGACTAGATGCTAATACTTATGAGCTCCAAAAGAAACTACAAGGAGAATCGATAGAGTTAGTGGCAAGGGAATAAGTTTACTAGATGCAAAATTCTAGGGAGTTGTGGCTGAAAGAGGCTGACAGAAACACAACTTTTTTTCATGCCTCTATACAGTTTAAGAAATCACATAACTCCATATTTAAAATTCAAAGTGCTCTAATGGGAAAGAAGTTAGTTAAGGAATAAGAAATAAATTCAAAGTGCTCTAATGGGAAAGAAGTTAGTTAAGGAATAAGAAATATAGGAGGAAGGTATAAGGTTCTTTTCTACCCTCTTGTCTACTCTAGAAAATAATTCTTCATCATTTGTCAAAGATGTAGAAGAATTGCTGGATTCTATACTATCATTAATCACAAAAGAGGAAAATGAGCATCTTTTGAAGCCTTTTTCTCTTGAGGAAGTCAAGGGAGTGGTTTTTTCTATGCAGTTGGGCAAAGCTCTTAGATTGGATGGTTTCACAGTGTTGTTCTTTCAAAAATGTTGGGACTTCATAGGTTATGATGTGTTTTGGAATTAGAGGAATCAAGGAGAATGAGAACTATGCTAAAGCAATTTAATTCAACACACATTTCTATCATTCCAAAAGTAAAGGATCCAAAAATTTTTGTGGAGTTCAGGCCAATATCCTTATGTAATACAGTCTATACAATTTTTACTAAAGTCATTTATCTAAGAATCCAACCACTTATTTCCAAAATAGTGCCACAAGAATAATGTAGATTTGTTCCTAGAAGGGAGACATCAAAAGGTGCAATAGTAGCTCATGAAGTGCTACATACTATTAAAACTTGTAGCATTCCATCACTCATCTTTAAATTGGATATGATGAAAAAGTATGAAAAAGTGTGCTGGGATTTTTTGATTGAGGTACTAAAGAAGTTTGGCTTTAGTAACAAATGGTGTAAGTGGATACTCTAATTCCTTTCAAGTGCAAAGTTTTTGGTTATTTTAAATGGATCTCTAGTAGGTTTTTTTGGTTCTTCTCAAGGAGTTAGACAAGGAGATCCTTTATCTCCTTTACTATTTATTCTAATGGAAGAAGCCTTAAGTAGGTAAATTCAAAGGGGTCATTTGCAAGGTTTATGGCAGGGGATTGAAATTCCTAACACAAATATTTCAGCAACACACTCTCTTTTTGCAGATGATACATTTTTGTTTGGTAGGGCTTCTTTGGTAGAAGCAACATAGGTCAAGTCATTTTTGGAAAAGTACTCTTCCACTTCAGGGCATAAAATTAATACAACCAAGTCTAAAATATACATTTTTAACACAAAAGCAACTATAGCAAGGAAATTGGTAGCGTTACTAGGTTTTGAAAAATCAGAGCTTCCTTGTTCATATTTGGACATACCTTTCTTTATGGGTTCAAAAAAATCTTTGTTCTGGAATAAAGTGTTAGAAAGAATTAAAGCCATAATTCTTTCTTGGAAAGCTTGATGGTTGATGCTATCAGGAAGAGTTTTGTTGGTAAAATTTGTCCTTGCATCCATTCCAAACTATTTCTTAGTTGTATTGCATGCTCCAAAGTGCGTTACTCTTCAAATTGAAAGGCTCATAAGATATTTTTTTGGAAAGGTAATTTGGATGATAAGAACAAAATCCATTTAGTATCTTCAAAAAAATGTGTTCTGATAAGTTTAGTGGTGGAGTGGGGATGAATAATTTGTCAGCAAGGAACATGGCTTTAGGGGCTAAGCTGGCACAAAGAATGTATGCTAGACCAGATTTGAAATGGTGTAAGTTGATACAAAGTAAATACTTGGATAATGATAGCCCATCCAAAATTTTTATATGTAATCCTACAAGTGGATTAGTTATGTGGAATTTTATCTTGGCTTGTAGAGATGTTATTATCCCATACTTGTCATGGGAAGTAAATAATGGTGAACATGGATTTTTTTGAAAGGACTCATGGAATGGTTTACCATCTCTTAATTCCAATCAGGACTCAGAGTTAGCAGAGGAGATTTTATTAGCAAGCTGGGGGACAACATCCTTAAAGGATTATTTTATTTCCTCAAATCCCCTAATAGGTTTAGTTAAATAGAAGGATTTTTTAGCAACCCTTCTTTCAACTAATTAGAAAAATATTTTGTCAAGCATTTTGAATGGTAGAACTATTTATGTATCTAATAAGTTAGATAAGTTGATTTGGGTACCTTCGAAGAATGGTAGCTATATTGTTAAGCAGGGCTATAAATCAATTATCTCTCAAATATCTCAAACCCAATCTTAGAGAGCATATATTTTTTGTTGGAGTTTGATGATATTGCCAAAGGATGGAAGATTTGCTTGGTTGGCCCTAAGGAATCAAATTCTGACAAGTGACAGGTTGGTGAAATTAGGAATAGTAGAAGCCTTGAAATGCGTGTTGTGTAAAGAGGTTTGTGAATCAAGGGATCATATGTTTGTTAATTGTCTAGTGGCACAAGAAATTTGTGCTTTCATAATGGGGAAATTGAATGTATCTTTTCCACTTCCTAAGCCATTATGGGAGTTGTTTACCAGTTGGTCAATTTTGTATAAATCATCCATTTTTGCATGCGTTTGGATAGTGACACCAACTATGGTAATTTGGACAATTTGGTGTGAAAGAAAAAAATGTATTTTTAGGAGTTGATCTTCACTAGTTCAAAGGATTAAAGAGAAGATTGAGCAAGTGATTTCAGAAGTTTCAATTTCCTTTATTCGTAGTTCAAAGACAATATCCTCTTTGTTCACCAATTGGGATAATTATATTCTACAACATTGGAAGCACATTACATTACCTTTTGTAGGATCTTGCTTTCTATCAAATTCAGCCAAAATAGATAGAAGTAAGATTAAGTGGCTACCCCCAACCCATCCTTTTGAAAGCTCAAATTTTATGGAGCTTCAAGAGGAAATCCTGGTGTGTTAGGAGTAGGGTGTTGTATTTGGGATTGGAAGGGGTCGTTAATTATAGCTAAAGCAATTCATTTGTCTATTGGTACAAACAACATGGCAGAAGCTCAAGCTCTCTTATTTGGATTAACAATGGCAAAGGATCTTAACATCAATAAGCTTCATGTAGAAGGAGACTCTTTATTGATTGTTAACACATGAAAGGAGAAAAGAGTATCTAATTGAAAATTAAGATATATCCTTGAGAAGGCCTAGATACTTTTATCCTCCTTTGAAGATATTCTCATCTCTCACACATATCGTGAGGGCAATAAATTAGTAGATGATCTAGCTAATTTGGGATGTGATAAGAAAGAATTGGAATTGGATGAAGATGGTGAGGGCCTAAAAAAATTCATGTACCTTAAATTCATGTACCTTCACGAAAGAGTATTAGCAGAAAAAATTTCCATATCCTATCCAGTTGATCCTAGATGCTACCATTTTGATGGTGATCCAAAAATTGTTCATTTGATTGGTTCAATTCCCTGCTTTGTTCCTGCATTTTGACTACATCTTTCAGTGATGCTCCAAAAATTTGTTCCTACATTCTAGTTGCATTTTTTAGCAATGCTCTTAAGATTTTTTTTTAAATTTTGGCTGCATCTTCTAGGGATGCTCCTGAACTTTGTTCCTAAATTCTAGAAGCATCTTACAGTCATGCTCCAGAACTTTGTTCATACATTCCAGTTGCATCTTCTAGTGATGCTCCTGAACTTTGTTCTTGCATTCTGGTTACATCTTCCGACAATGCTGCAAAAATTTGTCCCTACATTCTAGTTGCATCTTTTAGTGATGCTCCAGAACTTGGTTCCTACATTCTGGCTACATCTTTCAATGATGCTCTGGAACTTGGTTCCTACATTCTGACTGCATCTTTCAATGATACTCTGAAACTTTGTTCCTTCATTCCAGCTACATTTTTCAATGAAGCTCCAAAACTTTGTTCGTCCATTTTGGCTACATCTTCCAATGATGCTTGTCTTCAAGAGGAAAATTTTGATAGTATGTATGTAGTTTCAAGCTCGTCTACAGTTTTGTGAGTAGTCAAGTTGATATACAGGGTCTGCATGGTTGATGCAGTATTGGAATATTACTGCAAAGTTTTGAGAATAGTGATGATGAATTTTGTTTGATGCTTATGTTTTGGCATGTATATTTTCTTATCAGGATTGACATATATGTAAAACTATTGTATATATAACATAATTATGTATAGGCTCTTATGCTTTTTATAAAAAAAATTCTAAAAATATAAAATTAATCTACTCTAAATTAGTTAATCTAAATTGACAAAAAATAAAATTTAATCTAAATTAACAACTACTGTGTCTGGGCAGGACTAAGCACGGGTGAGGAAATTTGAATTCCTTTGAACTGGGTGATGATGGGGAGGAAGATTTGGACAGGGATGGGCCTTCTCTATATTTCTCCATTGCGCTATTTACTCCTGCATGTTATTTGGTTGGGTTTTGTAGTGGTGGGCATTGGTTGTGGTGGGATGAATCTTCTCATTTACTTACCCTAGTGGCTATGCTTGGGAACTCCTTCTATGGGGGGTTTTTTGAAATTTCTAAAGTTGATGGCAAGGGAGATGTTGGCGATGAGCTTATTGTTGCTCATATTTGGGACTTTACTTTGTTTTTTTTGGTTTGGTACTTGGCAGGATGCAGAGTGGTGCAGGTAGTTTGGTTTGCTTTGTCAGAGATGGGGATGGAGGATCGTTCAAGGTTGAAGATGATGTTTATTGTTTCCTCCTTGATTTTTTGGGACCACTCTCCTTGTGCGAGATGTTCATGGGTCCTGGCACTTGTTTGGTTTTGCTGTGGTAGTTGTGGAAGTCCCTTTTGGTTGTTTGCAGTGGACTTTGGTTACTGCTTTGAGTTTTTTGGGTGAATCTACTAGTTTTGCTTCTTGGCTTGGCATTGAGAGCATGGAGGATGAGAAAAGTATGATGGAGCCTTTACAACTTGGTTGTGGGGGCTTCCTTTGTGCTTTAGTGTAGGGGGTGGTGGGTTGGGCCCCTCCCTTGGCTTTGTTTGGGGTCTCTTCTGGTTTTGGTATTACTTTTTGGTGAGATTCTTGTGTGGAGACTATGGCTTCTGTGACTGGGGGGTCATTCTTGGCTTGTTGCTTACTGGGTATTGATGTTGAGTGTGTTGTTGATGGGGGGTGTCAGCCTCTCCTTTTCCTCAGTGTTGGTTTTGGAGACTCCTCCCTTGTGGGGACTCTCTGTCTATTGTTGGAAGCTATTTTTGTTATTTTATTGGGATTATTTGCCTAAAGGGAGAGTTGCGTTGGATAATGTCAGACCTGTTGCTGATGCTCCTTGGTGGAGTTGGTTTTCTGGGTTTGGTTTGTTGCAGGTTTTTGGATTCCCTTTGCAGTGGAACTCAGTGGGTTTCCCGAATGCTCTATTTTTCCTATGGTGGTTGTGGAGACCTTGCTCTATTGTGTGGTGGTGGGGTTCATGCTTATGGGATGCTTCCAAGTTGATGGAAATGGTTGTGGAGGTGCTCATGCTTGGTAGTGGGAGTGGGGTCTATCCCCTGGTTTGTGGGGTGCCCCTTGAGATGGATGGTGCTTCATCCATTATTGGAGCTAATGGTCATATGGTGTTTTGGGTTGGTTATGTTGTGGGATGGAAGGCTACTTATGTCCTTCCTTCTATTTTTCCATCTAGATGCCTTGGGAGGAGCTATGGGCCTGTACTACTGATGTTCCTACTTGCTACCTATTTCTACAATCACGATGTTCTATTGAGGTGAATATTGCTCCTATTGAGGTGGATTTGGTGATTGTAGGTTTGGTTGGAGGTGCTTCTCTCCTTGGCTAGTTCTTATTGAGGTGGAATGTGATTGCTCGGGAGGGAGGTTCTGTTGGTAGTCTTGGTCCCATTTCTTCCTCTCCTATAGAGGGAAGCCCTAGCCTATTGAGGTGGTCTTTGGGTTGGTGTTGGGTTGGTTGGTGCTTTTGGAAGAACGTTTCTCTGCTACAAATGGTGATTTTTATCCCTTTGTGGTTGAGAATACGTTAGGCTCAGGTTTATCTATTTTGAGTAGAAGGTTTGTTGTAGGTCTACTGTTGCAAATAGTTTATGGCCTTTTTAGTGGAAGGTATGTTACTGTCCTACTGCTGTAGGATATTGGTTCTATGTATTCGGTTGCTCCTGGTTTTTGTGTCAGGAATGGGTTGTAAGTCTGTTGTTGGCTTAGATTGCTCTTGGTCCTTGTTGCCCTATCACTCGTAGTCATCTGTGACCAAGTGTTGGTTATTATTTTTCTTGTTTCTACTATGTTAATCCATTGATGATGGCTCATAGGGCCTTGTACTAAAGGGACAACACCCTTGTTTTACTACTTTTAATATCAAAAACAAAATTAAAATTAACTTAAATTAATGAAAAATAAAATTTAATCTAAATTAACAAAATTAATATTAATCTAAATTAACCAAATTAAAATTAATCTAACAAAAATTACTAACAAAATGTAATTTAAATCTAACTATAAAATAAAAAACTAATTAAATTAACCTGATTAACAAAAGATTGAACTAAATTACAATCTAAATTAAAAAATAAAAAAACTAAATAAAATGTTTCAAAAGATTTTCCACCATGAAATTGGCTCTTTCTACAACAATCTTTCAAGTTTTAGGTTGTAGCATGCTAAATCATCTCTTCAACAAAGTTCCAAGTTTCAGGATATAGCTTGCCAAATGAAATAAGTGAAAGGTCAATACTAGTGAAGAAGTGTTTGGAGGAGCGAAAACCAATAGCATTGGGGAAAGAAATGAACATTGGTGTTGTAAGTTTCAATGTAGTGTGCAACTTTTGTAAGTAGAATCTTCCCTAGTGAAAACAATGTCAAAGCCTATTGAAGGTGGTTGCTTCTACCACACTTTCCAAATACCACCCTTGTTTCCCTTATGTGAGTAGAGGCAACAATTAAGACAAGGATGACAATAGATGCTCCTTAAAGATGTCTGCATGAAATCCTCGAAATGGAGTGCAACTTTTCTTCAAAATAAACACAACCTGGATAGAATCAAAGTCACATTAATCTCTAGAGAGCATAGAATCAAAGCCACGTTAATCTTCAACATAGACATAATCAAAGCATTTCAATTTCTAAAACAGGTTTAAAAGATAATGTAAAAAAAAAAGCAAGCTAATATTTGTTGAAACCATAAGAGCAGGAAATTGAAATGCTTTTTGACCCAGGGTTTTTATAAACATGCATGCAAATTGTGGAAACATAGACGAGTCATGTGAACTATTTGGACGAACGCCTAAAAAAAAATTAATCTAATCGAAGCATATGATTTGTAGGACACACAAAATGGATTTATTGAAATTTTCCTTTAAAATTCTAAGAAAACACACTTGGCAGTTGTAAACCAAAATTCCAAGCAAAATGTTATGCATTTTGATTATTATATTTGTTGAGTAGAATTAGATAGACAATTGTTATGCATTTTGATTTATGCATACAAGGTGCATCACAATAATTCTAACATTAATAGCCAAAAGACAAGCACAAAGAACACTGTAGAAATTGAAATACAAGGGAGCAATAAATAAATGTGATTTCAAAAAAAAAAAAAAAAATCATCTCCCAACAAGCTGTCACTGCCTCAACATCCAACCTGAAATATCACCATCTACAAATTTTTTTCATCAGGCAAGACTTTTCATCATAAAAAAGAACATATATCCCCAATAATGTGAATTAATACGTCAGGTTCACCAAATGTAACTAGGGTAAAATTTCCAAGTTAGATGCAAATAGCATAACAAACTAAAACCCTAATCAATAATAGATAACAAAGGAAACCAAAAGCATAAAAACATGAAATAATGTCACATGGTCTTCAAGCCTCCATTGATTGACCTCTATTGCTCTTCTCCATCTTGTTGTAAATAGTATAATTTCCCTAAGATCTGAAGTGCAACTATAGCCTATGCCTAAGACAAGAAAAATATTGAAGTATTTCCCTCAAGTACTAAGAAATTCGCAAGCATGTATTGAATGTCTTAAGTGTGCAAAGATGACTAAGTGACTAAGTGTCTGAGTTGCTGAAAATGACTCTGTGTTTGAAAATGACTTGAGAGAGACCTTTTAAAGAATGTCAAATTGAAAATTGATGGCCAAAATTAGCAGTTGAAAAAAACCTAAGATCAAAGGCTATAATTTAATGTGATGAGCAACATTAGGGTTAGGACAACATTAGGTCAAAATTAGGGAAAGATTTGGAATGAAGGGATGGGATTTAATTGGAGACAATTAAATCAATGGTTGAGAATAAATGAGATAAGGAAAAGATTTGGCACAAAAGAAAAGGTAAAAAATCAAATAATAATATAAATTATTTGATTTATGGAGGAAAGTTGACTTTTGGAGTTAAATAATGGTTTAATCCAAAAAATGTGAATAAGAAAAAAGGTAGTAAATAATTATTTTAATTATTTACTTGTGGGATGAAAAGTGAATTAAATAAATAATTTTATTTAATTGAAGGAGAAAAAGATAATGAACAAATTAAATGATTAATGGTAATTATTTAATTTGTAGTCTGGAATGAAAATGAGTAATTAAATAAATTAAAATTTATTTAATTATAGAAAGGGTAGGGATTAATTAGTGACCTATTTAAATAAACAAATATAATTTTTTTATTTACATAATCGTAGAGGAATACAAGATATGAAATAATTAAATAATTATAAATTATTTAATTAATAGTGTGAAGTATGACATTAGGACATAATTAAATAATTTAATTATGGAAGAAGTGTGGTTTGACATAGAAAAATGTAGCTTGGAGGCCTAGGTCATTTTTATTTGTCTACACTAGGCATGGGAGAGGGTTCCTTGGCATCACATGTAAGTGGATGTGAAACATGTTTATTTGCAACACTATCCATAGATGTAAAATAAAAAAATCATCATGCTTTCTAGGTACAACATCACATGAGCCAAAATACCTACTTGTATCAAGTGAATAAGGGGATGAAGTAGCAACTAAGTGTAACATAGGCCACAAAGAATATATCATCATAAAGAATAATGGCATAAGAAGTGAGCTTGGTATGACAAGGGGGGAGGACATCCATGATGTACTTTAGACTTCAAATTAGAAAATTTTAGCAATATTAGATATAAAAATAAGTCTAGATTATGAAATCCTAAGGCTTGCACAAGAATGGGTAGGATGCCTAAAATATGGGATATGTAAATAAGCACACCAAACCATAAATATAGATGTATTAATGAAGCACAAGAATGAATAGGAATATTAGATATAGAGATAAGATGTAAAATTTTAAATATGCAGATATAAAAACATTGATAATTATGATAAACCATAGGGAGAACTAGGTCATGTAAGAGTGGAAGGAAAATAGTCTTATCCCAAACTTAAAATAGGCTAATCCAATAATATGTAGATACACAAGCATATATTAACCTAAAATATTATAATTATTGAAATTGATATTAGGAAATTGAAGCATTAAATGCTAATTATGGGATGTAAATAAGGAAATTAGGGAACTTAGCTCTAAACATAATGAAAATTGTCAATATATTGTAGATGCTAAAATATGTATTTCTAGGGACTAGGAATGATGATCTCTATTTATATTCTACCTTGGATCTAGAATAATTTTCAAAACCTATGGAGGATCGTGTTGGTGGTTTGAGTTGTAGGTACCAAATCCCTAAGGCTAGATAATTTCCCAAGTGCCAAGGGTGTCAAACTTGGAAAGAGTATTGCAAAACCTACATTCATTTTAGGCAACTAAGAACCAATTATTAAGGTGGGTAAGACCTCCTTCACTTATATCTCTTATAAACCAAGGGAGGTTTTACTATGGTGCAACAAAAAATATCAAAAAAATAACTAAATATTAACCTTGACACAAACCATACCCACTGCATAGCATACCCCTACTTTGATTGTCACTTTGTGCCTATATGATGGGTTTAAAAACTCAAGATCAAACACCTTATTAGAGAAAATCATCTTCCACATAAATGTCAATGAATGTGTTTCATAATGATCCCTTATCATATTATATACATTCAAACATGATAGTTGGAACACACTAAAACCAAAAAAACTATTTTTTATATAAATTTATATTGAGTGTGTTTGGGATGATGGGGAGAAGAAGCTAGTAACAAATTGATTCCTTTACCTAGTTGGGAATTTTTTTTTTTGAGTTCATACAAACCATGCAATAAGTAAAACCAAAGGGAATACCTTAATCAAGATATCACAAAAGACTAGGTCTTTTAAAATACACAAGCAAGCTAGGCTCTACACATTCATTCATGAAAACCATAGATAGTTGTACAATATTAAATGATTCTAATTATTAATCCATGATCATATCCATACATTTCCTTTAATATTTTGAGAAGACACCTTGCAAAATGTTTGCAAGGATTTTATAGTTTTTTGGATGACCAACTAAATATCACACATCCAAAGATGCACACCATACACATGGGGACACTTAATTGAGGTCATTTATTCCATTACTAATTTCATATATTTATGTAATGAATGATTATTACAAATTTGAGATGAACCTAGACCATTACAATAGAAAAAATATAATACCTAGATTTGGAAATTGTGAATGCTAAGGTTTTACTATGTGAATATTTCTCTTTGCTATTCTCCTTTATAGTCCAATGCCATCCCCCCTCTTCAATAATGAAAGTTAAGGTCTATGTACCCCCTACAAGCCATTCTAGAATGAAAAACATGAAAACCTACAAGGGAATATTGAAATTTTGTGATCTTAACCATTACGAGGGATACCCATACCTTCATGCCATGTTTTTGTCATTCCTATACCTAGAAACTTCCTCTATCATGTCTCTCCATACTTGCAAAGTACTAGGATCCATTTTCATTCCATATTCATTCCATATGCAACACTTTGGGTCATCAAAGAACCAATGGAAGGTGGGAGAGTAGGTGGAAAAATAGATGTAGGTAGCTAGGAGAGTAATTACAATGCCATTACATGTGGTGCTGAAATGCCTTTTAAAATAAATTTAAAACTAATATGTGATCCTCATGATATATTTTAATTTTCTATAGATCAAGAATACCACAATATACTTTTCTTTATTAGCTAACTAGCCATTGACACGTCATGTGAATAAAAAATGTGTTAGACCTTAGAGGTGATTTAGGAACCATGACACATTGAAAAACATATGTATCTTCTTTTCTCTTTTAGAATGTTGGGGAAAATTGTTGGCATTATAACCTCTATCAAGAACCTTAAGTGAATTTGAGACCACATCAATTTGTCATCATTCAAGACTTGACCTATCCCTTCTTTTGTTAGAGATTGAATAGGAAATCAGAACCTTGGTGGAGGTTTTTGGTTCCTAGTTCCATAGAAATATTCAACAACTTATTTTCTTCGTTATGTTTGCAAGTCAATGAAATCACTACTTCTAGGGACTAGCATAAGAACACTATTAAAAAATTCTAATTTTTCAAAGATTCACTACCTAGCAAGAACTCTTCAACTATGTCGGTGCCTTGGGATTAATTGAGAACTCAAGAACTCATTTTTCATCAGAAGCCTTCTCAATATTTAGAATCCTATCAAAAACTAAGAACGTGTTGAGAAATACATGAAGTTATAGAACCATATTAAATCTCCATCCATCACTTCTCTTAGTTCCTTAATTTGTTGGGCCATCAAGCTGCCCTTAACTTGTTTACTAAGGGATCAAGGAAGATCATACATTGATACCTTGAAGAACATAATATTTATTCTAATAAAAATTGGGAGGGGATGTGATGACTTACCACCTTGAAAAAAAACTTGAAATAGATTTTCTATCAGAATTCACTCAACAAATCCCTCATCAAACATCCTACAAAGCATTGAGCTTGGTGGCTCCCCAATACAAGGGATGGGAACATGAAGAACTCCAATACTCTACTAAATACAATTATGCTTCTTTGTATAAGTAATCTCCTTTTGACATTGAACACAGGATGAGAGAAATGAATTCCTTGAAAGTCTAATAGACCAAACACTTAGAATATTTTAGAGAACAATGGATTCAAGAATAGGGAATCAAGGAAACAAGGAAAAAGGTACCGAAGGAAGGAAAACCTAAAAACCTTGCAACATCAATAAAAGGAAAAAATAAGGCAAACATCAAATAGAACTTAGACTTAATTTATTTATTGGTTTTTTCATGATAGTGATGGCCCAATTTAGAATTATTAGATTGGTTACAAATGATGGGTGCATGTCATGAGAGTAGAACAAAGGGAAACAAGACATGTAAATTTGGGGTGCCAATAGATCAAACCCATGGGTTTGTCTCTCTATCACAAATATAGTTTTAATATATATATATATATATATATATATATATATATATATGACATAATGTAGAGAACTCACAATATTTTAAAATAATTTATTAGGGTTGTTAGATAAGTAGGGTACATATTCTCTAAGGTTAACCCCTTGCAAAGAAATTTATGGTTGTGTAAATGATCAAAGAAATCAAGCTTCAAACATGCAAATGCTTCTAGGTTGATTATACAAATGTGAATTTATTTTAGGTGTTCCACTATAAGTTCTCTTAGCATGCTCATATCATAAATACAAATGATATTTGAATGATTAATTTGAACAAATGAATGTAATTTAATATCTTTAAATGCAAGAACATCAATAAATTGCATATATGTGTTTAGCTAGCTCTAGGTGAGAAAGAATTGGGTATGTGTTGGTTAGAATTTGTATATGAAGTTTTAAAAATATTGGTAAAATATGTAGGTGTAGGTCCAATTCCATGCACGTGGTACTAATCTACCAAAAATTGAGACCAACTTAAACAAAGTTTCACTATTTTTCTTCCAATACATACATAAAAGTTACAATCTTGAATCACAACTCAAAGTTACAATAACTATCTTTTGACCATCAAAACTAAGTGTTCATTTTTGTTATTTTTATATTCTAAAATTTTATTACACGAAAGATGTAATAAATAGAATGTGTTAATTTATTTTTATTTAAATAAATACAATAAAATCAAATTCATAAAAATATATATAATTGAAACTAGATAAAAAATTGAAAAACAAATCAAATTCACAAAAGTTATATATCATTTATCAATATATAATTATTGAAATAAATCAAAATTAAGAATACACACAAGCAATAATTCCAAATTCTTGAAATTAGGTGTGGGTCATTATTAAAGGTGGATTGGTAATCTAAAGAAATAATTAAGATTCGTTTCGTATTCAATGAGTTGTTGATTAGACTAGGATGAGTTCAATATGAAAGCTATCCTTCAAATGCTGATTTGTTTTAGTTGATTATAAATTATCCATTTATTTCACGTTTCTAACTTTATAAGAATAAGAATAATTCTTTCTTAGAGCAATTTTAGTTTTTTCCAAAGATATGACACACATTTTGGTTAAAATGTAATAAATATAAAGTGTATATTTTTTTATTTAAGTGAACGAGATAAAATCACATTAAAAAAAGAAAAAATAAAACTAGATAAAAATTTGAAAAAAAATCAAATTCACAAAAATTATATCATTTATCAATATATTTGAAGAATTAAATAAAATTTAAGAATTCACACAAGCAATAATTCCAAATTCTTGAAATTAGTTGTGGGTCATTACTAAAGGTGGATTGGTCATCTAAAGCAATAATTAAGATTCTTTTTTTGTTCAATGAGTTGTTGATTAGACTAGGATGAGTTTAGTATGAAAGCTATCTTTGAAATGCTGATTTGTTTTAGTTGATTATAAATTATCCATTTTTTTCACGTTTCTAACTTTATAAGAATAAGAATAATTCTTTCTTAGAGTGAAAAAGAGCAATTCTATTTTTTCCAAAGATATGACATATTTTGGTTAAAATGTTTCTTTAGAATTTTTATACATCAACATTGAGGAATGCATCATTGATTAAATATCTAATATATCATTTTTTTAATATAAATATTTTTAATTAGGTACATGATAAAAGTTTATATTTTTTTAATTTATATTTATTTTTTGTATCATATTAATAAAATATTGTAATGTTATTTGACTTTATGTATGAATTTGTTTGAATTTTACATTTATCATTTTGCATTATTTTATTCTTGTTATGGACAAGATTAGTCTAAATGTCTTAAGATCTTTATATTTGTACGTATATTATTGATTCTACATTGTCTTATAATAGAACAGTTCATATTATTTCTAAAGCATATTTTAAAGAGCATATGATTAATGTATTTAGTAGAAATGTTATATTATGATCACATACATGATGACGTTTTCCTAGATAATGCATATAGAGATACTTTAATTGATGAAGCACTAGTATCATTCGATGCATCTAATATTTATCATACTTCATTCCATACTATTATTGAGTACTTTACTCTTTTCCATAGAGTGCGTTTTCATATTTTTTCTAATCTTTCAACCTCTAATAATCATTTCTTAAGATGCTTTATGGACTATTAGTACTCTCCAATGCTATAACATGTATAGATGATCATAACTATTTTTCTATTTCATCTCACAATTATTATTTGACCCAAATACCATGAATTGAGTGTATGATCTATAGATACTACTTCAATTAATATTGATTTGAAAAATTTATATAATTTTGATGCAAACACAAGACCCCTCTTGCCAAGAACTTCAGGTCTTGGTGCAAATTGTGTCATATTCGACACTCTTGTTGCACACTCAGGAACACCCACTCTGATACCACTGATGCAAACACAATACCTCTCTTTCCAACAACACATAGATTCTCACAAATAAGATTGCAATATAACAATTACTCTAAATTATGCAGCAGACTCTGCTCACATACTCATGGAAATACATAGATTTTAAATTGCAATGAAGCTTTCTTTATTCATTTACATAAAAAATCAGCAACCAAATTACATCAATGGCCTTCAAAGGCATTTCTTAGCTCAACCACACTCAGCTACCTTTCCTTGGAAGCCTTTTACTTTCTTTTGCAGCTACACTACTTAGGCACTCACCTCCCACACATTGATGCCTTCTCTTTCCTTTTACTAGTGCTGCCCCAAACTTGCAACCAAAAACTCCATTGAATACCTCTAAGAGGTATTTTTCTCCTCCCCATTCCTCTCAAACTCTTTACCACGGTTTTCCTAAAAACTAACCCAAAAATGTATTGAAAATCATTAATTATTACCCTAGAATGGGCTCCCAACTCTTTCCCAATAATAGCTTTGCATATACTATATTTATTTAGCCTTAAATGAGGCATTTAAATTTCCAAAAACTCCTCTAAATGTTGTCTTTACTCAAGGGGCGTTTTTCTCTATTATGAGAATTTTAACAATTTAAAAATCTTGATTTTCAGCCTATTTTATGCTCCAAACTCCCTCTATATGATTTATGCAATAGATAAATGATTAAATATGAAATATAAATTGATATTTGATTTTTATGGCCTCCATAATACCTTTGCAAAATAAAATTAATCAAATTGGTACTTTGGAAGTTGTGAATCGGGGATAGATAGAAAAAAATGAAAGTTTTCCGTTTCGTACAAAAATTGACATGCAAGGTTGGAATGGTACCAAATGGACTCCTGAAAAAGGATTTTTCTCCAACCCACCAAAATCATGAGATATTAAACTTTTTGTAAATTGCTGACAATTTTTAACAAACTTTCAACATTAAAATATCTCAAACTGTGAAAGATTTTACTTTGATTCTTTTTGCATATTTTACATGGTACCTCAAAGAATATGCTTGCAAAAATATTCTGCTCTAGCTCTTATGAATTTTTGGAAATAAATTTTCAAAAACTGCTTGTAGAACTTCTGAAATAGCAAACTGGCAACAAATTGAAAAATGCAATTTTGACTTAATTTTTTAGTTCTTGTTGTTGAGAGATGTCTAGAAACACCAACACAAACCAAAACAAACACAACACAAAAAAATCAAACTGAAATATTTTGGGGAGATGCGAGATCGCCTATGGACCCAGATGCTCCTACATCAATTTTTTTAAGATTTAAGGATAATAATGACTCTTTAATACACATGATAATAATGTTATCACATATATGTCTATGCATGTATGTACATATGTATGTATGCATGCATATTTCTAATATAAAAATTATTATCAAAATATTATTAAAATTGATTATTATATTTGTAGTATTTCTAATTTAAACCATTGTTTGCATTTATTAAATTTTTTTATTCTAAACTGTTGTTTTGTATTAGTTAATAATTTATATTTTCTATATTTATATATGTATATATATACGAATGTTTATATATCTATGTTCATATATGTATATATATGTATGTGTGCATACATACACACACATATGCATATACACATGCACAAATACACGTACACACATACACACATACAAACACACATATATATACATCTACATACATACATAAATATATATGAACTATCCTCCAACATGTGAAAATATATTATATAAAAGGATTCTTACCATGGGATGTGAAAGAAGATGACTTATTGGATGATGCTAACTTTATAGGTTGATCTTCTTCATTAATTTTGATTTGTCATACATTTAATTCACATATTATGAATCGCTTTGATTTTCTCTTCAGGGTCATTCTAATTATATGGATGACACAAAACCACCAATTTTTTTATTGAAATGTGCTTTTAATAATATCAAAAAAATAAGTAATAAAATAGCTTAAAAAGCTTGAAAGAGCCACTTTCTTGTAACTATTAACTTATGATAGTTAAAAGAAATAGTTCTAAGGTTGATTGAATATTACAATAAGAGATCATATCACAAGTTCACTTTCACAATGCACATTGACATGAGTGGTCATGAGCATTCTTACTATTTCATAAATATTTATATTTATGTAAAATATACTATTCATAGTGAAACATAATTTTTATAATTAAACAAATTAATATTCAATTATAATTAAAAATTTAAGTCATTATTTCCTATAGCATTACATTCTATTTAAATTACATTTAACAATAATATTTAGATTCTCATAGAAGCAATAGATAGAGATTAGGATTGAAAAAATATATCATGTCATATATTTAAATTTAACTAATGCAATTGTATGCAAGTAAATTACATCCCTTGAGAAGTTACAAATCTACAAAATAATGAAGATCACTTACTAGGTGATGTAGGAGCATCTAGAGCATAAGGGTAATCTTGCATCGACAAAAAAATCTATGATGTTTTCTTTGCAATAAGGGCTAGATTGGATTAAGTTCGAGCTATGGAGATTTGCAGGAGATCGGGCTTTAGGGATAAGTGGCATGAATGAATCCCATCATCTGACATTAAAAAGACATATCAAAGTGACACAAAGATTTCAGAGGAACCTTGTTTAAGGTCCCTTGATGAGGGAGCAAACCCGAGACATAGAAAAACACTCACAAAATAGAGAATAATCTTTTATTCAATAATATGAAATTCTTAGATGTAGAGGATATCCAATCCTCAAGCTCTGAGATACATGCAAGCTACATAAGTTTTAGGAAAAATTACAGAATTACAAAAAATCCCCTTTTCGCAGCATGCAAACTCTTTCCCCAAAAAATTACCCAAAAATCAAAAAATAGCTCATAAATAGCCTCTTTTTCGGTTTGGAGCCAAAAACAACATTCAAGTTTTGAGTTTTGGTGGTTTGGTGCCAAAACTACAATTTGAAATTCAAATTCACATTCACATTTGAAAATTAGCACATTCCAAAAAATGCACCAACTTCCGGTAGCCATAACTTTTAATTTGACTGTTGGATTTTCAATGATAATACCTTTTCGGAAAGCTCTCGAAAAGATGATGTGGCAAGGTTTCTACAAATTTTCAAGTCCATCCAAAACCATTTAGTGCCTCAAACTAGATGCAGAAGGTTTTTGACGAGGGAGCAAACCCGAGACACAAAAATACAATAGAGAATAATATTTTCTATGAAAATATGGAACTCTTACATGCAGAGAATTCCAAATCTGCAAGCTCTGTGATACATGCAAATTACAAAATTTCAGAAAATTACCCAGATCCCCTTTCGCAGCATGCCAATTCTTTTTCCCCAAAAAGTTACCCAAAAATAAAAATCAGCCCATAAATAGCCTCTTTCCAGTTTGGAGCCAAAAATAACATTCGAGATAAGATTTTGGTGGTTTGGCACCAAAAGCACAATTTGAAATTTAAAACTAAGTCCTAACTCAAAAATTGGCAATTTTCCAAAAAACTACCAACTTTTGGAAGCCATAACTTTTGATCCGGGACTTCGTTTTTTGAACCGTTTGCATTGTCAGAAAGGTCTCGAAGTGAAGAACGTGCTAAGAACCCGCTCTACTAGTTCCAATGATTTCTGGGCTCATACGGGACTGTTTAGTGCCTCAAACTAGACTTAGAAGGTTTTTTAGGGCAAAAAGCAGAAACTGGAACTTTAATAACTTTCAAACCGTGAATGATCTTGACCTAATTCTTTCGCCAAAGTGCTTATTTTTCCCTCAAGAACCTTCCTATAAATTTTTGTCTTCCCACGCCTTAAAATTCCCATCTACTAAAAATAGCAGTTGAGCAGAAAAAGCAGAAAAATAGTTCTAAAAGTTGGAAACTCTTATTCGATGAAAAGGGTATCCAAAAATGCAAAAACATCTACAAAAAGAAAACAACAACAACAAAAATGGAAAGCATCTTTTTGGGTGATGCAAGATTTCCCTCACACCATTGGATGCTCTTGCATCAGACACCCAGGGTAATTTGAGTAGTGACCCCATCACGTCTCAGATAGTTGAGGAAAACCCAAATGGTCAACCTTTGCCTTAGACAACCAAGAAGAATCTTCCACAAGCCTTCCTCTCCATTTCACCAAATATTCTTTGTATTGCCTGTTTCTAGTACTCCTTCCCACACAACTATCCAGGATTTCTTCAATCTCCTCCTTCTCTGAAGTAGGTGTTGGAATACAACACTGTTCCATTGTCGGTACTTCCTTTGTGCCACGTTCATGATACTTTGTCAAATATGAAATATTGAATACAAGGGAAATGTTGAATCCATCTGGAAACTCTACCTCATATGCATTCCCTGATTCATGCCTTTTCACAATTTTATAGGGACCAAACTTCTTCATCTTCAGTTTGTTATACATTCCCACTGGAAACCTTTCTTTCCTCAAGTGGACCATCACTTCATCACCAATTTGAAACTCCTTATACCTCCTCTTTTTATCTGCCTTAGCCTTATACAACATATTCATCTTTTTAATATGTTCTCTTACCTTCTCATGTATATTCTTGATGTGCTCTGCAAAGTCTTCAACTTTGGCACTTGTCTTCTTCTCTTGGCCCATCTTTCTTAGTTCTAGAGTGGTTTTGGGACTACCTCCATACACAATCTGGAATGGTGATCTACCAGTGCTTCTATTGATAGAATTGTTGTAAGAAAATTCTACCTGGGGTAAGATCAAGTCCCATCCCTTGGGTTTATCTCCTACCAAGCATCTTAGTAGGTTGCCTAGAATCCTGTTCACAACCTTAGTTTGCCCATTAGTTTGTGGATGGTGTGCAGAACTGAACTTCAACTCTGTCTGCAAATTTTTCCACAAGGTCCTCCAAAAGTATCCCACAAACTTGGTATCACGATCTGAGACTATACTATTTGGAAAACCATGTAGTCTCACCACTTCTCTGAAGAACAAGTCAGCAATGTGGACTGCATCATGGGTCTTCTGGCACATGATGAAATGTGCCATCTTTGAAAACCTATCAACTACCACAAATACTGAATCATTTCCTCTCTGTGTCCTTGACAAACCAAGAACAAAATCCATACTTATATCTTCCCAAGGCCTCTCTGGTACAGGTAAGGGCTGATACAACCCAGTATTCTAGCTCACTCCTTTAGCCATCTGACATACCCTGCAACTCTGCACAAACTTCCTCACATCTTGTGATAACTGAGGCCAATAATAATGCTCACTGACAATGGAAATGGTCTTATCCCGACCAAAATGTCCAGCCATTCCTCCACTATGCTTCTCCTTTATCAAGTTCTCCCTCATAGAACTCCTCGGAATACACAATTGGCTTCCCTTAAACACCATGCCATCCTAGATTATGAAATCCAGCCACTTCATCCTATCAACTATAACAGGCTCCTTGCAAACTTTCCAAGCTTCTGCAAAATCAAGATCTTCAAGATACAACATCTTGAGTTCATTGAACCCAACCACTTCAATCTGCATCTCTATCAAAAATGTTTGCCTCCTACTTAAGGCATCTACAACCCTATTCGACTTGCCACTCCTATGCTTTAAAACAAAGGTATAAATCTACAAAAATTCTACCCATTTCATATGCCTCTGGTTTAGCTTTCCCTGACTACTCAGGTACTATAACGCTTGATAATCAGTAAACAAAATAAACTCCTTGGGAAATAGATAATGTCTCCATTTCTTTAATGCTTGAACTATTGCATAAAATTCCTGATCATATACATAATACTTTCTCTTTGCATCATTTAACTTTTCACTGAAATAGTCAATGGGCTTACCTTCTTGGCTCAACACTGCTCCAATGGCGCAACCACTAGCATCACAATCCACTTGAAACACCTTATTGAAATATGGCAAGGCCAAAACTGGTTGCTCTATCACCTTCTTCTTCAACAGATCAAAACTCCTCGTTGCTCCAGTGCTCCACTTGAACTTTTTTCTATCCCATCTCATTGTTTCTGTTAGGGGTGCACAAATACTACTAAATTTTCTAATGAACTTTCTATAAAAACTGGCCAAACCATGGAAAGATCTCACCTCAGTAGTAGTTCTTGGGGTAGGCCATTCCAAAATAGCCTTCACCTTCTCTGGGTCCATCTTCAGACCCTCTGCTGAGACAACAAACCCCAAGTACACTAACTCTTTCTTCATAAAACTACACTTCTTTAGATTAATCAACAATTTCTCTCCTCTCAACTTCTCAAAAGCTCTATGAATATGCATTAAATGCTCATCCAAAGTCTTACTAAAAATCAAAATATCATCTAAATACACAATGACAAAACTTCCCAGAAACTATTTTAGTACCTCATTCATGAGCCGCATGAATGTGCTCGGTGCATTGGTTAGCCCAAAAGGCATGACTAACCACTTGTACAGGCCCTCTTTGGTCTTAAAGGCAGTCTTCTATTCATCTCCCTCACCAATCTGGATCTGGTGATATCCGCTCTTCAGATCAATCTTTGTGAAGTACTGTGCTCCACTCAAACAGTCCATCAGGTCATCCATCCTTGGCAAGGGAAATCTATACTTGATTGTTATCTTGTTTATGGCTTAGGAGTCTATACACATCCTCCACTCCCCATCCTTCTTCGGTGCTAGTACTGTAGGTACTGCACATGGGCTCAGACTCTCTCAAATCAAACCCTTTCTCAACAACTCCTGAACTTGTCTGTTCAACTCCTCATTTTTTGTAGGAGTCATTCTGTGAGCTGCCTTATTTGGCAAACTGGCTCCAGGGATCAAGTCAATCTGATGACTGATCTTCCTCATTGGTGGTAAATCCTCGGGTACGTTATCAAAAATAATCTCCTGAAACTCATCTAATAGTCCAAAAACTTCTACTGACACCTTCTCACTATCTTCCTTATCCATTCTAGGAATCAATGCATAACACATTTTCTCATGCTTCATGCCTTCTAAAAATTTCCTTCCATCAACAAAACAAATTCTAGCACTACTGCATACCTTTTCTTCATCCTTCTTCAGGGGTTTCAACTTATGACAGACTCCATCCTTCATTAGGGAATAAGTGTTTACATAGCCATCATGTACAACTCGCCTATCAAACTGCCACGACCTCCCCAACAACATGTGACATGCATCCATGGGGATGATATCACATAATACCTCATCACGATAGCTTCTGATCTTGAACTTCACTAGGCACTACTCGTTGACCAAAACTTTGTGGTCTTTTTGCAACCAGGCAATCCGATATGGATGTAGATGCCTTTCCCTTTTCAACTTTAACTTTGTAACCATCTCTTTTGACACTAGATTATTGGTTCTCCCACTGTCAATAATGACATCACAACATTTGTCTTCATACTTGCACCTTGTGTGGAATAGATTCTTCCTCTGTTTTGGTTCCTTCTCTTCAGTCACTAGGGTTCTTCTAACCACTAGGGCTTCTCCCCTTTCAGCATCATCTGAATGCTCAGATTGCGCTTCCTCATCTGCATGTGCAACCCTTCCATGACCTTCTGGCCTTTTGTCTGTCCTTCCTTGGTGTTGCGGACATTCATAGGCTCGATGTCCTTCTTCACCACAATGGAAACAAGTTCCTCTGAAACCACCTCTTCCGGGTCCTGGCCCAAATCTTCCTCGTCCTCTACCTCTTTGATCACCACTGTTTTGATCACGAGGGCAATAGAAGTTATCATTCCTCTGGCTTTGACAAGTACCCACATCTTCATTTTTCCTTTCATCCTCATTTCAGCTCCTAGAAGATCTTCCACTACCCCTTCCACTTTGTCCTCCTCATCCTTTTTGCTTGTTGTCAAATCTTTTGTTCAGTTTCTCCTCAAATTTCAAAGAAAACTGGTACGCATCCTCAATGGTGGTCATTCTGACCAAGCTTAGCTCCTCTTGAATGCTTGGTCGTAAACCATTGAGATAACAAGCTACCTTCTCCTTATTGGCCTTTGCATGGCCCATTCTGATGATCATTTTATGAAAATATTTTGTGTATTCTTTCACAGATCTACTTCCTTGCTTCAACCCTTACAATTTCTTCAGTAGATCTAACTCGTAGTCCACTGGTATGAACTACTTCTTCAGTTTCTCCACCATGTGATCCCAACTGTTAATCTTTCCTTTTCCTCTTCAATTCATCTCCAACTGGACCTCATTCCACCAAATATTGGCATGGCCCTTTAGCTTCATTTTTGCAAACTTAACCCGATTTGGGTCCTCTACTTCTTCATACTCAAAATAATCTTCAAGCTTGTTGATCCAGTCGATCAACTCTTCTGGGTTCAAACTTCCAGAATAACTGGGGACTTCTATTCTGGGTCTTTTTCCAATCTTTGAAATGGCCCTTATTAGCCGCATCTGATCTCGATCAATCACTTCTTCCTCTTCTACATCTGAATCTTCCACCTCTTCTTCATCCTCACTTTCTCCTCTCCTTCCCGGGTCTAACCCTCTTCTCATTTGTTCTTGCAATGCATCGATTTGTCTCTGAAGGGCTCTGAAACCCTCAGTCGCTAATGGATCTCTTCCACCAGTGTTTCTGCCACCTCGGCCACCTCTGGCACCACCACGCCTACCAGGCATCACTCTTGGAGGCATATTGAATACCTTGAACCCACAACCACGGTCTTGGTGTGAACTGCCTCATGATTGGCGATCTGTCTACACACTCAAGAAAACCCACTCTGATACCACCTGATGAGGGAGCCAACCTGAGACACAAAAATACAATAGAGAATAATATTTTCTATTAAAATATGGAAATCTTACATGCAGAGAATTCCAAATCCGCAAGCTCTATGATACATGCAAATTACAGAAGTTTAGAAAATTACAAAATTACAAAAAGTTACCTAGATCCCCTTTCGCAACATGCCAATTCTTTTTCCCCAAAAAGTTACCCAAAAATTAGAAATCAACCCATAAATAGCCTCTTTCCAGTTTGGAGCCAAAAATAACATTCGAGATAAGATTTTGGCGGTTTGGCACCAAAAGCACAATTTAAAATTTAAAACTAATTCCTAACTCGAAAATTGGCAATTTTCCAAAAATCGACCAATTTTCCTAAATCGACCAAAAGCACAATTTGAAATTTAAAACTAAGTCCTAACTCGAAAATTGGCAATTTTTCAAAAATCGACCAACTTCCGGAAGCCATAACTTTTGATCTGGGACTCCATTTTTTGAACCATTTGCACCGTCGAAAAGGTCTCGAAGTGAACACGCTAAGAACCTGCTTCGCCGATTTTGATGATTTTTGGGCCTGTACGGGACCATTTAGTGCCTCAAACTAGACTCAGAAGGTTTTTTAGTGAAAAAAGCAGAAACTGGAACTTTAATAACTTTCAAATCATGAATGATATTGACCTGATTCTTTTGCCAAAGTGCTTATTTTTCCCTCAAGAACCTTCCCATAAATTTTTGTCTTCCCACGCCTTAAAATTCCCACCTGCTAAAAATAGTAGTTGAGTAGAAAAAGTAGAAAAATTGTTCTGAAAGTTGGAAACTCTTATTCGATGAAAAGGGTATCCAAAAATGCAAAAACATCTACAAAAAGAAAACAACAACAAAAAAAATGGAAAGCATCTTTTTGGGTGATGCAAGATTTCCCTCACACCACTGGATGCTCCTGCATCAGTTTTTCAAGGCAAAAAGCAAAAATTGGAACTTGAATAACTTTCAAAACATGAATGATCTTGACCTGATTCTTTTGCCAAATTGTTTATTTTTCCATTCTGAACCTTCCCATAAATTTTTGTCTTCCCATGCCTTCAAATTCACACTTGCTAAAAATAGCAGTTGAGCAGAAAAAGTAGAAAAGCTGTTCTTAAATTTGGAAACTCTTATTTGACGAAAAGGGTATCCCGAAATGCAAAAACATCTACCAAAAAAAAAAACAGTGAGAACATAAATGGAAAACATATTTTTGGGTGATGCAAGATTGCTCTCACACCACTGGATGCTCTTGCATCATCCCTTCGACATAGCAATGTCAATAGATGATAGGAGGTAACAAGAGTTAGCATTGGTGAAAGGTTCGTCATTGGACTGATAGGTTGATTTCAGTAGGATGTGTTGGGAAAATGTGTCTCAACCTTGTAATTATATACAACTTATTGTTGATAGGTTGTATGCTGGTATGTGGTGATTGATAGGTTGTATGCTGGTATTGTACACTCATAACAAGATATGGGCTTTGGTGCATCACCCTAAAATATTTTTTTTTTGTTGACACGTCAAGGTTTTCCCATTGACACATCAAGGTTTTTTCCTGCTAACACATCAAAATTTTTTCATCAACATGTCAAATGAAAAATGACCTTGTAAAATCCTAATTCTAGAAGGTTCCAAAAAGCTTGTTATAAGTGGTTGGGATGCATGTAGATGGATGTGTATTTTGGGAGTCTAATAGTGTCATGTTGTCTCTTGATCTTTGGTGGTGATACTCCTATGAGAGGCTGGCTTTGCAAGTATATTATAATATTTTGATTTTTGAATAATATATTGGGTCACTTTTGGAGTGTGGGGTTTTTCTCTTGAAAGGGTTTTTCCCTTGTAAATCATTGTGTTGTGGTATGCATAATATTTGTGTTTAAGTTTTATAACTGTTAAAGATTTGTAAATTTTTGCATTTTTTTCCTCTCAAGATTGGTGTAGGAAGTTGTTCTACTACCTTAGCATCCTTACAGGACAAAGTATTGAGTCCCTTTGAAACTTCGACAAGGTGTCGTTGGTGTGTCATATCGAAGAGACATACTGCTTTTGGTGGGACAACAAAGCAAGTCTCTTTGACATTTCGATAAGCCTTTTATTGGAGAGACAAACACATTTCGGCAGAATATCAAAGTGAGTCCCTTTGACATGCCAATAAGATGGGACTCGACGGACTGTGATAGAGGAGAATAATGACATCAGTGGGACATGTAGTGGTGAATTACTGGTCGATATACCAATATGTGCTAGTGATGATAGTTGTATGATGATGACAGGGATGACATGTAGGAAGTATGGACCATGCGGTCAAGGTTGTAAGCATTATTAATGTGACATTCTTGTTTTGGTGGGAGTTTTTACAATGTCCCTTCAACATTTTGATGGGTCTTCATCAGTAAGAATTTTCCATATTAGAGAGTCATTTGGGAGTCCCTCCAATGTAATGATAAGTGTATTAAGGTTGACACATGGCTATTTGCAATGAATTTTGTGGGACTTGATAGGAAATAGGAAAACAATGACAAATAGGGTGGTGACATGTGTTCCAATCCATTGATTTCACATCTCCGTTATGAATAACTGCAATCAATGATTGGCATCAACCTAGCGATGACAAGGCATAGATTTGAAGGTAGTTTTAGTGGCATGAACACATGATGTCATTAGACAACCATGACAATACTAAGAAAAGCTGACCTAAAGGAGGAGTATAAATAAAACAATAGAGCTATAGTAAGATAGGGGTCAGATAGAGAGATAAATGGAGAGATAAAGAGAAGATAGAGAGGAGGTGGTGGAATAGGGTGTATTTTGAGAACATACAGTAGAAATTGAAGGCTCTGATCTACATGTTTGACTGATGCTATTGTAATCAAACAACCCATGTAATTCTATAATTTTCTCTCCATTTCAGAATAATTAAATCTCTTATTTTCTTCTTGCATATTAGATATTCTATATGTGTTATTTCTATGAGTTTGAGCTTGTAAGGGAAGTACCCTTCATCAAGTGGTATCAAAGCAAGTTGTCTTGAGTTTGTAAACAAAAAATCAAACATGAAGAAGTTTTTAGCAGGACCTATGAGTGTGGGTTGAGATCAAAATGCCTCTTAGACTTGTCCAGGGCGGTAGAGGTAAAGGCAGAGGTGGTGGAAGAAGAGACCCTCCTAGAGATGAAATTAGAGCCATCAAAAGGTGATTGAATATTACAATACGAGATCAATATATCACAAATTCACTTTCAAAATGCATATTGACATGAGTGGTAATGAGCATTCTTATGATTCCATAAATATTTATATTTATATTGATATTCTTATGAGAATTAAAAATTTAAGTCATCATTTCCTATAGCTTTGTCATTCTATTTAAATTACATTTAGCTATAATATTTAGATTCTCATATAAGCAATAAATAGAGATTAGGATTGAAAAAATATATCATACATGTAAATTTAACTAATGCAATTGTATGCAAGTAAATTACATCCCTTGAGAAGTTACACATCTACAAAATAATGATCACTTACTAGGGTTCCTTCATTCACCAAGTTTAAGATTTTGATTACTTAGAACCATTTGAGTTTGTTGCATCATTGCATAACCATTTACAAAAACTAAGTCAAGAAGATCATAAAATACAATAGAATATTCTAAAACATTACAAGGAAAACTAGAACATCACTAACTTCACCAATAGAAGTAATCTCAAATATCCATTAAGTTGTGAGCATAATTGCAGACAAAGTCCCTTTATAAGAGAGAAAATCACACTTATAATTCACATTGAATATATGGTAGTAATATTAGCATATAACTCTATCTTATGTATTATATCCAAATTAACTTCTATTTAAAAATATTATATCTCTTTATCCATATTTAATTTATCCAACATAGAGAAAACTAACTAATATTATCTGCTTATAGATTTAGCACTACAAGATGACTAATGTGAAATATATGAATTTAAATTTACAAGATCATACACAAGTTTCACAATTAACTAGAATTAATAAAATCATTAAATATAAGAAGTACAATTATAATTATAAAATGATCAAACCTTACAAATTAATTATTTTAGACACCTAATTTTTTTGATATGTAAGAGGATTTAGTTATATTGATTTTCTAAAATTTTATATCATGTTTGCTAGGTAGGTATCAAAATGCAACCTATAGCTGCCATTAACAAACCCTAATGACACTACAACATACCCATTTACTGCCAAAACAACTACCAGTCCCTACATGAGGTGGCCATAGCCATACAAAAATTGACCCCATAACTTGATAACAAAAACTACCTACACCACTCGATGCTTACAAAAATTGACACCACCTAAAAAAGGAAATTTTATCTAGCACCATATCTAGATAGTTAAGAAATTCTGACCTCACCTAGAAAGCCATTGGACAATGCAAAAGCCATGAAATTTGGAACCTATTGCTACCCAAATGAAAGGATTAGATTGAACTTCCATTGGAGAAAATTTGCACCCACCGCCACAATCTGCTTGTGTTCAACCAATGCCACACCCTTAAGGTCTAATAAGAATGGGTAGTATGTCACTACCTCCCCAAAAACATAAAACTATGGTATATCCTTTGGAAGTGGGACCCCCATATTTGTAGAGGTGACAAAGAATCTTTGCTAGCCTGACCAAGTAATCCATCAAAAAAATAATTTTAATTAATGCCTCTGCATCCTTTTTTGCCATTCGAATGTCGAGCAACACCACCAAAAAAGTGAACTAATTGTCATGTCCACCCTAAATGGTCCTTGTTTTTCAGGAAACCTTTCCCCAGAATCATTTTGACCATGACCAAAATGAGGGGATCATATTTCTTCTTCAACAGACATTTGAGCTTATGATCAACAATAACCCCATTGAAGACCGTTTGCCTCACATTAGAATCCAACATTATGGGAGTATCAACCCCAATCGTGGTCAAGGACTTGGAGGACATTTTCACTACAAACTATGAGCATTCTCCCATGGCATAGAGGAAACTAGAGAAGGTGGTAAAATGAGAAAATAAATGGAAGAAATGGAACAACTTAAAACCATCCATTGTTATATTGAAGATTATCACACCAAGTTTGCTGCTATTCATGCCATTATTGCCTCGTATGATTACCATGCATGAGAGCAACTGAAGGATGATGTAAACCATCCAACTTGATTATTGTAATATGTTCTTATAATCTTAGAAGGACATGTCACACTTCTAAATTATGAGCTTTGTAGCATGCCTAACATCTTGCCATTATTATGACAAAACTGAGCTTTATTTCTACATTGTCACCCAGCTCAGACTAATCAAACTGGCTTTCCTTTCCACCGTTTGAAGTGGTATCCATCATGCCATCAAAACCTATCATGGGGTCTTGCATTATTGTTGAAACATCCTTGCCACCTAGGACAACCTAATCACCATACAACACATGCCTTCCTGATAGTTGCAAACTCTCCACAGTACTTGTTATGGAGAGTCACCCACCCTATCACCCACTATTTTAGACACCTAAAATTTTCACATTGTCAATTATTTGATAACTTGACCATTTCCTCTATAATTGTTTGAATGAATCCCTATTTATCCAATTTTCATCCCCTTAATATTTAATTAAATAGTAGAATTAATATAGTTATTACTCATTTCATTATTCACCTAATCCCATTTCTAGCATTAAATCACCTAATCATCCTTCTTCTATAGTCCACCTTAGATAAATACATTTAAATTTTTATTTACCTAAGTTTTATATTTAAACAAAAATATTAAATAAATATATCTATCCTTTTAATTCTCCCTTTCCACCCACTTTCTGTCAATGAGTTAAAATTAATTAACTCACTAACCCATCACTTGTGCATTCCTAATCTTAATAAAACCTCTTAAATGTTACATATATCTACTTTTGTAGAAATGTATGACCTTTTATACAACAACATGGTCCCTTTGTACATTTGATATGGCCTTTGTACAATGTAACATGGGTCAAACCCCTAGGGTACTCCCAAGTATTCTTTTTCCATCTTATCCTTGTACTTCCAAGGGAAATCTCCATCATTTATTTTCCATTAATCCATCTACACCCCATCTCAACCAATTGTACGAGGATACTTGCCCTTCTCTCATCCTCCCAAAAGTCTCAACCAATTTGAGCCATTGATCTTTTCTTTAATCATATCCATCCAATATTATATCTAAAAATCTATAAATTAGATAGTATCTTAATTAATTTAATAATCTCATTTTCATATGCATTATTATTCTATTGGTGAAAGCAATTACATACTATCAAATCTATTATCCTCAAGCACAACCACCATATCCTGATGCAACAAGGGTTGGTATTTGTAGACATTGAAAAATGTCCTAAGTCTACGAGCATCATTTTTCTTGCTCATCATCCTTCAATAATTAAATAACTTTAATTATTTGATTATTCTTGATCACATTCCTCTTTATTTAATTAATTCACTTTCTAATATTTATTCTGTCTTGATCAATTAAATAAATTAATTGTGTTGCTAATATCTCCCTTTATTCAATAATTAAATAGATTAATATTTATTTAATTATTTGTTTGTCATATTTTGTCTATGGTTAAATAATAATTATTAATTATTTAACTAGTCACTCCCTCTTTTGATTCTTCTATTGTTAAATAATTGTCAAAATTATTTAATTGCCCATGTGTCTCTTGTATTAAATAATTAAATCAATTTAATTATTTAATGCCTCTTTTCACATTTTCTCTCATTTAATTAAAATAATAATGCAAATTATTTTAATTGAATCTCCACTTGTCCATTTCCTCTTTTTCTCAAATAAATAATTTCAATGAATTATTTATTTTCCACTTGGTCAAAATTCCTATCTCATGAATTAATTCTCCTTCAATTTTTAATTCATCGATTTCCTCCACTTTCTCATTAATCTCTTTCATAGTTGTCTATGTCATAGCCATCAACTTCATAACCATCAATTGCCAACCTCTTTTTGGTGCATCAATTCTCCATCGTTGATCCTGATATCCTTCTAGAAGATTAATCTCGACCGTCCATTCAAACGAATGTCTATAAAAGCAGCCTTCCTCCTCCATTTTTGCCTTAATAGCCATATTATCTGGAATAACTATGTGCAATTTTTTACATCAATGTTTCGGATCAAACTCCATGATCCATCATCAGGATGAAGGATCAACGATGGAGAATTGATGCACTGTGGAAACAAAAGCCATATTATCTCCAAATTTGATCCGAAACGTTGATGTAAAAAATTGCACACTGTTATTCCAGAAATCTTGTTCACATCTATCATGGACTGTGGAAACAAAAGCCATATTATCTCCAAATTTCTACTTGTAATGCCATAGAAAGTGCACAATAGAAAACAAGAGATTAGAAGCAAACATGCACGCAATACTAAAATCTAAGATGCAAATCTAAATGTTAAGCAACAAAGAACATAGGAAAGTCAGAAACGTAAACAAAACTAGAACAATCTCACCAATTTCAAACGTATTTCCATGATTCATCTTGATTGCCCTTCTCCATTTTGCTTGTGTAGTATAATTGCCCTAAGATTTCTTGTAATTCATGCAAGTATAGCCTATGATAAAGATTAGCAAAATATTGAAGATTCAAGATTGAGTGCTCTCAAAAGTCATAAGATTTCGCGAGAGAGATTGGGATGAAGAATGACAAATCAATTTATAGAAAATTGATTATTCAAATGACAGTTCAAGATTGAAATATCAATGGATAGTTGAGATCGACTGATTAGACATGCATTCTAATAACTGTTAGTAATGACATGAGTGATACAAACTAGAAATAGAATTAAAGATTAAATAAATGATTTAATCTTCAGTTCGGCATTCAAAAACATAAGAAATATCTTTGCATGACAAATATGAAGATTGATTATAATGACTCTCTGTTCAAATGCATGCACAAGGTTTAATTAATTAAATAAGAATATTTAATTAATCCGCATGTACACGCAAATAAGTTAGAACTGGACAATTGAATGATCTGACAAAGAGATTACTCGAGAAAGCCACTCAGACATTAAATCAATAGTTAACTGAACGATTAAAATAGATGTCGAGTCGAGTAAAAGTGAATACCTAGATAACTGACATAATTATCTAAAATATAGAAGAATGCGTTAAAATAGAATTAACGAATTAAATAATTCATTTAATTCAAGACTCGATATTTGAAGAATAATTAAATAAATAATATTTATTTAATTAAATGATGAAGGGATTTTAAATGAATAATTAAATAAATAAAATAATTTATTTAATTATAGTTGAAGTATGATAAAGAGTAAATTAAATAAGAATTTATTTAATTTGACAAGAAAAATAAGGTTAATTAGTAACATAATTAAATAAAAAGCATTTATTTAATTAATCAGATAGAATAAAGAAAATGTGAATTAATTAAATAATTAAGATTATTTAACTAATAAAAGAATTAACAGAAGATGAATTAATTAAATAATTAAGATTATTTAATCATGACCGTGAAGAATAGAATATGGAAGTCGCAGGCCTAAACCAGATTTCGGTGTCTACATTTGCCCCTCTTTGATACAATGTCATTTAGGCATTGTGTTAAATAAAATCGATAAAAACATGCCCCCAGTAACGTTCTAGATTAAAATAGGTGAAGGTATGCCCCCTTGAGAAAATTGACAAATTTTTGAAAAGTTCAAAAAAATAAATAAATTTGGAAATGCTCCCGATTAGGACAGTGGATAGTCAGAAAGGTAGTGGAGTTGACAGAATTAGGTTTGGAAATGGGAGGGACGGGTACGGGATGATCGAAATTGAAAGTCAACGTGGCCAATAGGAGAGAAATGACACCTAGGCCCTAGGTATATATAAGAAATAGGGGTAAAAACCTATTCATTTTCACCCACCTAGTTGAGAAATTGAGATTTTTCTTTGGCTTTCTAGCGAGGATGTCTCCAGTTCCAGCTACTCATCACCTTGCATACAGGATCCAGACATTCCAGAGACCAGCCGGTGCAGACCCCTCAGTATGGACCTAAAACTTGTCTTTTGAAATTTTTGATTTACACGCATTTTAATGCATTTAATGCATTTTTTAGCTATGCGTCGTTTTTAGTTATGAACCGTATATGTGTGTGCGAACGACACATGTGTATGCGGAAAACCACATTTGAATTTTTACGTCAGTCCTTTCAAATAGTTTTAGCGGTTTAAATGCATTTGTTTATTTATGAAACACATTTGAATTTGTGAAACGCATTTGCATTTATATAAGCCACATATGCATATTTAGAAACGCATTTGGATTTTATGCACTGCAAATGTTATTTTGCAATGCATATGACTATAGTGTGATGCATTTGATATGATTAGCCGCATTTGTTTAATAATGACGCATATGAAATTTATGAACCGCATATGTTAAAAAGCGACGCATGTGAAAAGAATGACGCATGTACAAAATAACGACGCATTTGCATTTTATATAGTATAGTCAGTTTGCACTGGAATAGATGATTGAGGCTGACATGAGGCATGTATAATGCCATTGCAGGTTGTGTTGGACACGATTTATACATGGGAGTTGAGACCCACTACGTTTCGATTCAGAGATAGATTGTAGCTGGCAGAGTGACGGGTTCTATGGCACCTTGGTTTATTGCATGTGACTGATATGCCCCAGATTCGGGCAAATCAGGGACTATTGACAATGTTATGTGAGCGGTGGCACTCGGAGACATCATCCTTCCACCTACTGACTGGAGAGGCCACGGTGACCCTAGAGGATGTGTATAGGATCCTTGGACTACCTATTAGAGGCACACAGGTAGCATATGATACTCAGAGGGGTGTCGCTGAGATGTGTAGGTATTACCCCCATGCCGACATTAGATAGCTAGGGTTCGATGATTATGAGATTAGGTGGTGGGTGTTGGCCCAGCGATATAGACAGTTGGACTCTCTATTGGCTACATTAATAGGTGGTATAGTACTGCCTGATCGCCGAGGACATGGTTTTCCTATGGGATGGGGAGAGATGCTAGTGGGCATGCTCGAGCAGCGAGTTGTCTATGCCTGGGGTTCTTGTGTACTCAGAATGTTATACTTCCATCTACATGATATTGCCTATCGAGAGGCACAGTCGATGAGTTGTGGCACCATGCTCCTGATGGTATGGGCATGGGAGCATATAGTGATCTTTCGGCCACCTATGATAGTTGACTTACCTCATGGGGCTCTGTACGCCTTCTGTTATGAGGGGGTGACCACACAGCATCATATTGGAGACATAGGCTATTTTAGGCATGCCATAGACACCATGGAGCAGTTTACATGGAGACCATACCTAGGTTGTGAGCAGTGGTCAGATGAGGATGAGCACCTACCATTTTGTAGGCAGGCACAGTACTTGGTTGGGTGGATTGTATCGCATGTGCACATTATAGAGCGGCAGTTGCCAGATTGGGTCCTGAGGTAGTTTGGAGAGGTGTAGGATGTACCTCGAGGTAGAGCAGAGTTTGCAAGATCCTCATGAGAGGTCCTGCTATGGGGGCCCGAGATTCCAGTGGCCACTACAGAGGTAGATATTAATTCACTATAGGCACTTCCATGTGGATGGAGAGATGGACCAGAAGACCCAGGGACCACAGCAGCTTATGATCAGTGGTGGGTAGCACACAAGCCGATCCCCTTGACAGATCTGGGCGGAGAGGACGAGGACCACCATTGTCATTGATCTGGGAGGAGGAGCGAGGAGAGGAGGACATAGCCATGCTAGATTTTGGGCGAGGGGGAGAGGAGGATGTGGCCAGAGGTGGAGAGGAAGAGTAGCTAACAGAGGTAGTTATCCCAGATATCCCAACAGAGGAGGAGGCAGGTGCCGAGGAGGTAGAGGTTGAGGCTTTGGGGTTGCTAGGTGCCTACTAGGAGGACGATGATGAGGATGATGATCACGAGAGAGAAATTCAAGATCAAATCCTAGAGGAGCTGGATGAGGAGGAGGATGGGATAGACAGGGCCAGACAGGATGATACAAGGGTAGAGGATCCAGACACAGATACACTACAGGCCCAAGTTGCATCCTTGGAGGAGCAGATGAGAGTGTTGATAGCCGAGAGGGATTCCTATCAGATGGAGAGGGATAGAGCTTTGATGGACAAAGATTAGGCTATAGCTCGGCGACAGGAGATTGAGCAGAGATTCACAGATCTTAGGGAATTGTGCATAGGACCATCAACTGCATTCACCAGAGAGCTAGTCAGAGTCGGAGAGAGGGAGAGATACTATTGGGACCTATATGAGGTAGAGGTTCCATTAGAGAGACGGACTCCTAGTTTTTCAGTAGCACACAGTAGCAGGTTCCAGACCAAGATCCGCATGCAAACAGTTAGCACAGAGGGGGTGGATCAGCCACATAGAGCAGGGCCATATGACAGACCTCCCTCAGCTCAAAGATCATCGGGTTCTCACCAAAATTCCCCCACACACTCCCAGCATGATGGCAGTGGCGGGTCAAGATAGGGGTACCACTTGTTGAGACATTGTATTTTGATCTTATAGCATGCGGGCTTCCATGTATGATTGATACATTATGACATTGTGATGTGACACATTTGAGCGATATATATATATATATATATATATATATATATATATATATATATATATATATATATATATATATATATGATTTTGTTGGTGATTCTCATGATATGCATTTCTATGTACTGATTATGCAGTATTTATGTATACATGTGATGTTTATATGATATGCCTATGTGATGGATGAGTATATGTACTTTATGATGTTTATACAGTTAATGAGATAATGTTGATTCTATGTGATGTATAGTTCTATATGATGTTGATCCTATATGATTATGAGATGCAATATGATGTTATATGTATGATGCAGACGACATGTGATGCATGTATTTACAGTTTCTTTATGTATTGTTTGATGATGATTGTCTATTATGCCATGATGAGCTAGATGTGAAATATGCCTATATGTATGTATGTTTCTAATCATGTATGTTGATGCAGGATGATGTATAATTTTTTGTGTCACAGAACTCTGTCATAATGCAAGAAAGAAGAAATGTTAGTGTGAGAAGAAAGATCGAGAAAGAATGAAAGATAGGAGATAGATGTTAGAATTAGCAATCTTCGATATTTTGCTGTATCACAAAAGGTATTGCACTTTATCATCATTGGGCGGGACTAATACAAATGGAGGAAAACACCATGATATGACATAGATCAAGGTGTGCAAGGTCATCCACTTGTTGATAACAGACAGTCACAGACAAGGATTGTCATTAACTCATACTAAGGGCACCAAGTTGCCCCAGTCTTTTTGTCAGGACAAACCACAGACAGCAAACAAAGTAAAAGACGGGTCATGAGACATCATCACTCCTCTAAATCCTTCATGGGACATCCTTGAGGAAACTAGTAACATGACTCAAAATCAAAGTTAAAAGGAAGTTTACAAACAAGAGTCAAAGAAAATAGAATTTTGATACATCGTTGCTTCTCTAAATCCTTCATGGGACATCCTTGAGAAAGCTAGTAACATAATTCCTAGTCATCAATTCAAGATAAATGATAAGATAAAAAAGCCATCAAGTCAAAAAGCCAGTAAAATATTTGCTAAAAAATGATTTGTTTGTTTGATTTGTTGATTGATAAAGCTTGATTTTAGGAGATACACATACCGGATAAGACTGTAAGTCTGGTTTCGATATTATGACTATTTGCATAAGGCATGACAAAGCTTGGTTTCAGAAAGACATGTATCGTATAAGACGTTGAGTCAGATGCCATTGATGTGATAACCTATGTAAGGCTATGTTTGATTGTTTGACCTTTTCGATTATGTAGGAAGGACTCATCTTGTATAAGACATAAGTTGATTGTTTTGATAATGTCTGTTTCCAAGAAGGACACATCCTGTAGTAGACATTAGCTGATCTGTTTTGATTGTTTTGTTTGGAAAGTTGTATGATTTGACTTAGAGACATTGCTAAATTGTTCACCAAATTGAGGCATGACTTGATATGGCGTGTTGACAATTGGATGTGCATGATGACAAACCCTAAAGGACTGACCTAGTGCAGCCTTGGGGGCTCATCGATTGATGGCCTTGCCTACGTTATACATGCAGAGACCTCGTAGTTCAACTTGACTTGGACTGACAAGACTGACTACAAATAGAAGACGTGTGTGAAAGTGAATGCAACGAACCCTAATGGACTGACCTAATGCGGCCTCGGGGGCTCATCGATTGATGGCCTTGCCTATGTTATACATGCAGAGACCTCGTAGTTCGACATGACTAATGGCCTTGTTATATAGACATATGGATTAAATCAAGAATTTATACAGACAAACCTAAACGGACTGACCTAATGCCTTGGGGGCACATCAGCAGATGGCCTTGCCTACGTCCAGTTACAGAGGCAACGTAGTTCGACAAACGACAAATACTGACAAGTGTGACTGACTTTGACTCTATTTTTTGATTTTTGAAATGTTTTATTTTTTTTGGATTTTTGAAGTTTTATGATGTTTTTATGTTTTCTCAGGTCATTTTACAATGTTTTTGGGTTTTTCTATGGTGTTACATCTTCAACACATCCAATGTAAGAACTAATATGACGCATGTCAAGTGTTTGCCCCCAGTCGAGTATAAGACCAATTGACTATGGATAGGGTAAAATGGGGGATATGAAATGCTCTTGATGTCAATCATTCCAAGTTATGAGAAAGACTACCACTTATTATGAATGGTATATACAAGTGATGGACAGGAAAGATAAGGGATATGTACAAGGATAGGTAGCACGTACATGGATAAGGGATATGTACAGGGGTAGATACTATGACCAGGATAGTGGACTATATACAATGATAGGGACTATGTACAAGGTAGATTAGAATAATAGTAGACAAAGGAGCAAAGTTGAGTACACATGGCGCCTGTTTGCCAGGTTTTCACCATGGTACCTATCCAAAGCGCCACCGAGGTGGTTTTCACCATTGGATGAATGATTTGTCTTTACTATTTTCTATATTATCTAATTTTTTTTGGTGTTACCAAGACGCCTGTTTGCCAGGTTTTCACCTTGATAACGATTTTTATGATTTTATGATTTTTTTGTATTTTTGCTAATTAAGACAAAGGCTCACAGAAGCTATGCGTAGAACTTTTTTAGATGCATACTATTAATTGGTGAGGACAATGGTTCCCCTTCAGGAGTAGAGATTTGGTACGCTCCTGATCCAAAAGCTTCTATAACAATATAAGGTCCTAACCAATTAGGTTCAAACTTTCCTGGTTTGTCTCTTTCTGCTTGATTCTTTGGATTCTCCATTAAAACCAGGTCACCAATGTCAAAGTTTATGTTCAAAACCTTCCTGTTATAGCTACGATGAAGGAAATTCTGATATGCTTGGAGATGGTCTAAAGCCTTCTGTCTTCGCTCATCTAGGAATTCTAGCTCATGGAGTCTCGACACTCTGTACTCTTCATCATCAATGTGGCCTTTTAGGGATACCCTTAGGGAAGGAATCTCGACCTCAATAGGAAAAATGGCTTCAGACCTAAAAACAAGTGAATATGGGGTAGCACCAGTGGGAGTACAGATACTTGTGCGATAAGCCCATAAGGCGGGGTTAAGCTATAAATGCCAGTCACGACCAGCATCATTGACAGTCTTCTTGAGGATTCTAATGATGGTCTTGTTAGATACCTCTGCTTGGCCATTACCTTGTGGGTAGTATGGAGTGGAGAAGCGATGTTGGATATGAAATTCATCACATAGGTGGCAGACTTCTTGGTTCTTAAATGAGCAGCCATTATCCGTGATGATGGACTAAGGGACACCATACTGACAGATGATATAGTTCAGGATAAATCTAGAAATCTGTGTGCTGGTAATGTATGTCATTGGAATGGCTTCAATCCACTTCGTAAAGTACTTAGTGGCAGTGATAATGAACTTGTGTCCATTAGATGATGTGGGGTGGATCTTACCTATGAGGTTGAGTCCCCATTGGGCAAAGGGCCATGGTGACGTGATAGGACATAGCTCCTGTGCTGGGACATGTATCAAATCTCCATGAACTTGGCATTGGCGGCATTTCGTTAGAAAGACATATGAGTCTTTTTCCATAGTAGGCCAGTAATAACCTAGTCTCATAATCTTTTTGGCTAAGGTAGGACCGCTAGAATGGGAACCACATATACCCTCATGCACCCCATGCAAGGTTGCTTGTGCTTCAGTAGAATCAAGACATCTCATAGGGTATTATCTAAGGCGCATCTATATAGGGTGTCTCCGACGATGGTGTATTTGGCTGACTTGCGGAGGAATGTCCTACATTGGTTATTTGATAGGCCAGTGGGTATGACTTCGGCATGAAGTAATCATAGATTTCTTTGTACCATGGGGAATTAGGACCAACGATGTCACACACCATTTCAGAATTTGGGATATTGTAGGCTGGGACCAAAAGTTGTTCGACCAAGAACTCAAACTTAGGCACGTTGTTAGGAATGTCAAGAAGTGATGCAATTTTAGCCATAGCATCTGCTGCCCTATTTAAAATATGAGGTATTTGATGAAATTTGACTTTGTCAAAGTACTCTTTAAAGCTATCAGCCATGCACTTGTACAGAGCAAGCTTCTCATCCTTAGTCTCATAATCATCATTTATCTATCTGATTACCAATTGGGAATCACCATATACCTATAGGTTCTTGATTTTCCACTTGACTGCCATACGTAAACCTGTCACTAGAGCTTCATATTCTGCCATGTTGTTAGTGCATGGAAATGCAATCCTGAATGACTTAGGGATGGAATCACCTTGTGGTGTGATAAACAGTATACCAGCCCCTGAACCATGATTTGTATGTGAGCCATCAAAGTACAGTTTCCATGTTATGTTTGTGTCAAATGTGAATATGAACTCATCAGGAAAGTCTGCAACTAAGGGATGATCTGCTTGTATGGGTGTGTCAGCTAACTGATCAGCAATGACCTATCCTTTAATAGCCTTTCTTTCTACATATTGGATATCATACTCACTAAATATCACAACCCACTTGGCCAGTCACCTTGTTAATGCTGCCTTGTTGAGAAGATATTTCAGCGAGTTTATTTTAGCAATCAGCATTGTTTGATGATTTAGCATGTAGTGCCTCAATTTTTGGGTAGCAAATACTACTGCAAGATAGGAACATTCAATGTTACTATAGTTGAGCTCATAACCTACCAAAGTCTGACTGATATAATAGACTACCCTTTCATGACCTTCATCATCATTCTGTGCAAGCAATGCTCCAAGTGATGAATGGGTTGCTGTAATATAAAGAATCAATGGTCTTCCTTCAATAGGTGGCATTAAGATAGGTGGTGTGAGTAAATACTCTTTAATCAGTTGAAAAGCCTCTCCACACTTAGCTGTCCATACAAAGGGTACTCCTTTCTTAAGAAGATGTTGAAAAGGATGTGTCTTATCTGCTAATTGCACTATAAATCTTCTGATAGATTGTAACCTTCCCTGTAGTGTCCTTAGTTGACTGAGATTAGTGGGTGGAGGCATATCCATAATTGCTTTCACCTTAGCAGGATCTACTTCAATACCTCGTCTAGAAATGATATAACCTAACAGCGTTCCTGACTTGACTCCAAACACACATTTCTTTAGATTGAGTCTCACTTTATACTTTTCCAGCCTCTGAAATATCTTGTCTAAAACTTGTAAATGTTCTGCCCTTGTCTTGGATTTTACAATAAGGTCATTGACATAATCCTCCATACAAGTGTGTACTAGATCATGAAAGATAGTAGTCATGGCACGTTGATAGGTTGATCCTACATTCTTGAGTCTGAAGGGCATAACATTCCAACAATACATTTCCCAAGGACAAGTAAAAGCCATCTTATGTTGATCTTCAGTTGCAATTCTGATCTGGTTATATCCCGAAAATCCATCCATAAGGGACAACATCTCATATCCTGCTGTCATGTCAACTATCATGTCTATGTTAGGAAAAGGGAAGTCATCATTAGGACAAGATTTGTTGATATCTCTAAAATCAGTGCAGATGCGGATGCCCCCAGTTAGCTTAGTGACTGGTACAAGATTGGAGATCCAATCGGCATAGTCGATTGATCTTATAAAACCAACGTCTAACAGTTTCTTGAGTTCTGCCTTGACTAATAAAGCAATCTATGGATGCATTTTTCTCAACTTCCGTTTCACTAGTTTGGCACCTAGTTGTAAGGGAAAATGATGTAGAACAAGTTTAGGATCTAACCCTGGCATGCCGGCATATGACCAAGCAAAATTTATTTGTCTTTGTGCAAAGAAGTCGTGGAACTTAGGCTTCTCTTCTGTTGTCAATGACGCTGCAAAATAAACTAGTTGAGGATTCTCTTTTGTGCCTATGTTGACCTCTATGGATTCTTCAACGAGCATCGGTGACTTTTCTTGCACAACGGGGAGAATGTTCAAACCTCCATCCTTAGGTGCCTTAGAGAGGTTTTCACCTTTAGGTGCGTCCTTTCTTTTTACTTTTTCACTACCTAAAGGTGCCTTTCAGTTTTCACCTAGAGACTCGTCCTTTTTATCTTGTTTATTCTTTTTGTCATTTTTGCGACTGGAGGGTTGAACAGATTCCCCAAAATATGCTTTGTTGTCCAAGTCAATGGTAAAACCAACTTTATGATCCCCGTTAGGTATGCCTTCACGTAATCCCAGGAACTCAACAATTGCTTCATCATTCTCAAAAGTGTCTAAGACAGGTGTATCTTGTTGATCCCAATCAATGAGCTGGGGATAGACTAAGGGCATTTCATCATCAAAGTTATCAAATTCTAATGGGGTCAAGGTAAAGATTGAATTATTCACGTGGTTACAAAAGTCTTGTACCAGGTCCTCTTTGCTCTTAGGTTTGGGTCTAGGTGGATGAATAGGTGGGCCTAATGCCAAGGTTTAACTATCGGAAATATGTGGCTCAGGTTGCCAAGAGGTAGGATCAAGTGATTCCCAATAGTAATGTTTAAACCATTCCTCTTTTGTCATTTTCTTTGGCAGACAAGAATTTAAGGGATTGGGTGAGGAACTTAACATCAAGTCAAGTTCTCCAAATAATTTTTCAAGGTCCATGGAAGAAGTAGAGGATAAGGAATCCCACTCATAATCGTTAGAATTGGGGGAGTCACAATGATATTGGTCTACTGGTTCATGAGATGTCTTAATATCTTCTGAAGCACATACTTCCTCAAGTAAAGGTAATGGAGTACTAGGAACGCCAATCTGGATCGGTTGAAACCCTAGCCCTACTCCTTTTGGCCACTGAGAAACAAATATTGGTTCAATTTTTCTATCTTGGTTTAAGCCTAAACCACTCTATCCATCATATCCTTTGCTTTGCATGATTTTGAAACCCTTTCCATATAGACTTGTAGGAATATGAGCAAGTAAAAGGGGTTGTTGATTATCTTCCTTATACAGCCAGGAAGTGATATCTTCTGCATCTACAACCTCTTTGCTTAATTCACCCCATTTAGTGAAAGTTGTTGTGGGGGGAACATGTATAGTGATCATAGACTGTACCCTACCTGTTATAGGTAAACCATATGACTTAGGAGGAACCAAATGGCTAACACAATAAGAAGTCTTCATGTAATACTCTCCACAACCCTTGTCTTGGATATCAACCCTAGGAGTGGTAGGAAGTGAGGGTGAAATGGATGTTCGAGTGAGTGTGGATAGGTCAACATAAGAACATGGATTAGATGGTGAGGCCTCTTGGTTTACTGGAACTTGACGTTGATGGATCTCCTTTAGATTGGTGCAATACTAGAAAGGATCGGGATCACCATCTATAGTTATTTCGGTGCCATTGTAAGGGAATTTAAGACACTGATGATACGTGGAAGGGACTGCCTTCATGGCATGAATCCATGGTCTACCTAGCAGAAGGTTATAAGGGAGGGTGAGATACAAGACCTGGAACTTTGTCTCCATCACCGCAGGACCAATTCTGATAGGAAGTGTTACCACCCCCTTTGATTTTCGTTCTTCATCATCATAAGCATTAATGACAATACTCTTGGTGGTGTCTATGCATGCTTCTTAAATACCTAATGCCTTAATTAGTTTTAAAGTGCATAGATTTAACCCTGCTCCTCTATCTACCAAAACTCATCTAACTTTGGTGTCATCAACAAGGACTTCTAGATGTAAAGGGTCATTGTGGTTCATCTTTTCTGTTGCATAGTCTTGTTTAGAAAATGTGCCATAGTGATTATTGGTCAAGTAGCCCACCATTTCCTGGAAACGATTGACATCAAGGTCATTAGGGACCGTGGTGTTCTGTAAAGCCTTATTGAGGATAGATCGATGCTTAGGAGAAATACGCAATAATTCCAAGATTGAAATTTGGGCTAGGGTCTTCCCCAATTGGTCAAGTAGGTTATATTGTAACTTGGAAGGTTGGGGTGTTTGCTGTGATTGAGGGCCTTGGATAGTGAACTTAGTACGACGAGTATTGACCGCACACTCAGGATTAGCATTGATAGTAATGGTATTGATGTTTTCATCAGCGGTGCGAAGGAAATGAATGATTTTGCCACTATCATAATCATGTTTGATACTTGCATAATTGGCTGACATATTGGTCTTAGTACTCAAATTGGGGACAGTTCCTTTCCCATGGTCATGTAGTGGGTCTGAAAAGACTTGATGATTAGTGTTCGATGTCTTGTTTTTGTCCACTAACTTCAATAATTCTCCCTTCAACAAGATCCTGTATGATAGTCTTCAGTTGTCGACAGTTTTGTAGGTTATGTCCCTTAGTCCTATGATAATCACAAAAGGCATTGTCATCCCACCAAGATGGTTTAAACTGTCTTGGATCGTATTGTCTTGGTTCCTGCAACTGTATGAGGTTATGTTGTAACAGTTGTTTGAACACCGACTCAATGGGTTCCCCTAAGGGAGTGAACTCACGTTTCTAAAATCTCCTTTGTTGTGGATGTTGAGTGTTTTGGACCACGTTGGGAGGTTGATTGACAGCATTAAGCATGTTGGAAAAAGTATGAGGTCCTTGTAATGTGAGGAGGGGTCCTGCTTGTAGTGTTTTAGCATCAACCACCCCATCATTGGTGACATTTTTGTTGCAAGACCAAAATTTTTTTCTATCCGTGGGGGTGTTTTGTATGATTGGGTTTCGATTGGATGTTGTTGTCTTGAGTTTTCCCTTTTCAATGAGATCCTTCTCTATTATCACCCATTTTTCCACTAGTTCTGAAAAAGATGTGCAACAATGTACCCTTAAGTTACTCCTGAGTTTTGGATGAAGGTTTTCTTGAAACATTGTAACCTTTTGTTTTTCGGGTATTTCAACAGAACACCTACTAGCAATAGTTCTCCATCTTTGGAAGAAAGCAATGAATGTTTTCCCTTCATCTTGTGTTGTGTGGCACAAGGTTGCTATATTTATCTCATGGTCAATGTTGAAGGAGAATTGCTCCACAAATTTATCAACTAGTTCACCCCAAGATCTAATGCCAGAATCTAGACCTGAAAACCATTCTAGTGCAATTCCTACAAGACTTCTTGGAAATAGCCTCATAAGATATGTGGGGTCATAAGCGACATCTATGCATATGGTAGAAAATTCCTTGATATGTTCTATTGGATTTCGTTTGCCATTGTACTTAGGAAGATTCAGTATGACATATCCGTGAGGGAAAGGTGTCATGTACAATGATCTATCAAAGGGTAATGGGCATATGTCCTTTGTTGAAAATTATTTCTTAGTTGACACCGACAAGTTATCCATTTGTGTCTGTAATGCGTGCATTTGTGTTTGTAGGATGTCAACTTGGGTCAGAGATGTGCTAAGAGGATTATGCGGATCCGTGTATGTGTTCTGAAATCCAAAGTCTCGTGATGGGTTTTGATTGAACATTGGCATCTGAGGTGGATTTGGATTCAGAATGTTGGTAAATGTGTTCTGATCTGGTATCTGCATAAATTGATGTTGACCTGGGTTCTGTGTAAATGGATTCTGAGTACCACTCTGTGAAAAAGGATTTTGATTCATAATCGATGTGAATTGGTTTTGACTTGGAATTTGTGTGGACGGATTCTGACTACCAATCTATGAAAAGGGATTTTGATTCGGAATCAATGTGAATTGGTTTTGACTTGGAATCTGTGTGGACAGATTCTGACTACCAATCTGTGAAAAGGGATTCTGATTTGGAATCAATGTGAATTGGTTTTAACTTGGAATCTGTTTGGACGGATTCTGACTACCAATCTATGAAAAGGGATTTTGATTCAGAATTGATGTAAATTGGTTTTGACTTGGAATTTATGTGGATGGATTCTGATGACCAATCTGTGAAAAAGGGCTCTGATTCGAGATCAATGTAAGTGGATTTTGACTGCTAGTCTGGGAGAATGGATGTTGATTGCCATATTGGAAGGAGGGAATGCCTCCTATTTGTGTAATCCTTGGTATAGTACTAGTGATTTGAGGACTAGGTATGGCCATCGACTGAGGTAAAGTACCCGTGATACTAGCAATAGGTACGATTGTTGATTGTGTACTTGTGACACTGACATAAGATGTATGGGCTGACATTTTAGGTCTTTTACTCCCAACAAGAGGACTGGAGGGAGTGGATGATGATTCCCCTACAGTGAAATTAAATCCTGATGTCATGCCAGTCATACCAAATGGGGAAGTATGGACTGTCGTACTCTGTGTAGATGTGCTAGATGGCATAGTTGTGCTTATCTGAGGTATAGTAGTACTAGCAGTCGTTGTGTTTGTCCCTTGTGTAGGTTGAGTTTGTAAGGTGCTAATGTCAAATATTGGAGGTAAGGTAGCACCTGCAGCTAGCAATTTGGCTAAATATCGTTGTCGATCATTTGTTAGGTACTCATCTACGAAAGAGGCAAATTTAGGATCCTATGTAGCAGCCTCTATGTCCTCTATTGCAATATGTCCTTGAGTGTTTCTAGTGGTGAATTTGTCTAATAGAGTCTTATGAGGTCTTGAAGAAAATAGATTGATGAACTCGTTTGGGTTCGACATGTTTTCTCTCTCTCTTCTCTTAGACCTAGTTTCAACCATGTAAGACAAGCTCAATATGCGGGAAATGCAAGACTATATCTATGAACAGTATGACCCTAGTCTATGTTTATATATTTTCTTATGCAAAATAAGGGATGTCCTAGGATGACACTAGTCTAGACTCTAAAGATGCAAAAGTCTAAGCAAGACCCTAAAGCGATCAATTCTATAAACCCAAGACGAAGGGACCAACTGCCTAAAGTCAAACCAAGGTGTCAATTTAGTTAAGTCAAGGAACCAATGTAGGATGAGGATCAAAGACAAGTTGAGTTTCCTAACTAGACTGATGAGCTAGGAGGATTCTCTGTAGGAAAAAGTATAAGATGATAAGACTAGGTTCAATGACAAATTTTGTTGACACTATGATTTTTCTAGAGTATAGATGGTGGACTACTCCTAAAATTTGTAAAAGTGACCTTTCTAGAAGTTGAATGCAAGGTAATATGTACCCTAAAATGAAGGTAAACTCTAAATCAAGACAACTATGGTAATGACTAAATTACCCTAAAGGATGCAAAATTGAGCAAATCATTTCAGGTTTCCGTTCAAGGACTGTTTGTGTAAAGACAACTGAAACTGGTATAATGTGTTGACTGGACAGTGACTATGAATTTTGGTTTTCTGATAATCAGACAGATGTGTCTTAGGATATCATAGATGCGGTTCAAGTTCATAGTTGCGGTTTTCCAGTGATCAATTGCGTTTCTCTGGCAAAGTTCAATTTGACCCTGATAGGTGTGGTTAGCCTTTTAACAGATGCGACTCATACTGACAGTTGCGACTCATAATATAACACATGCGGTTTTTCCAAATCAATTGTGAGTTAAACTGGCGGATGCGACTCAAAAATTAACAGATGCGACTCAAAATTACAGTTGTGACTCAGAATTTAACAGATGTGAATCAAGATATCAATTGCGAGTTTTTGGTGAACAGTTGCGACTCTCTGTAAATTTTTAGTGACATGAATTTTAAACTGACTCCATTTTCCATGATCAAATTCTGACAATCAAAGACAATCATAAGACAAAGTGTTTTTAGTTTTGATTTTGGACTCAAAGAGCATTTAAATTGATAACAGACAAGCACATCCTAATAGGCCAAAGGACTAGGGTTTGTATACTTGGTATAACCCACCAAAATACCCCAGATTGGTGATGAACACATTTCCTTCTCGAGAGTGGATAGCTTAGAAATTTGGTGGCATTGGCTCCCCTCCACGGCTCATTAACGTCTTTCGAGCACACCAATTTCAAATTCTTTGGGCAATGACCTCCCAAGAACTGCTATCTCTACTCAAGGGGATCAATAGTGAGTAATCTTCGGGCATGATACTGTACCATGCACTATACCAAGCAACGGCCACAAATAGGTTGGTCTCTAAAACAAAAAGGTATTTAGTACGGGCATTCTATTCATGGGGTGTGATCCATACGGCGTGAGTCCCCTTTCGGATCCATCTCGTTGGAACCACACTCGTGATTCTTGGGGTTTCCCCAAGAACCCACTTTTATATACCGGATGGAAGTACCTCGGGTTCAGGGTGCTACCAGTCTGAGTCGTTCTAGGGTGAGTACTTTTTCCCACTAGAACAGGCCCGAGTTCTAGAGTTGGTAACCATTTCTCTTACACCCAGGATCTCACGGATGTGCAAGGGGAGAGGATACTTCGATGTACCAAGTCGTAAGGGTGACCAAACTTGTGCTTTCACACGAAACACAGTAGACACTTGTTAATTTTAATCCAAATGAAAGATTTACTATGCTACCAAACAATTTGTTTCAAAAATTAACTAGGGTCTTCGACATGTGTTCTGCAAAAAAATTCATTAGTAGTTTGCAATATTGTCTTCATCAATCGTCCTGCAAAAGCTTGTTAACTCCAAAAGGCCACACACTAAAAATAAGATATTAGTAACACCCAAATCAATTGAAAATTTCAAATATCCAAAAATAGAAATAAAGTTTTACTAGTCAATTGCATCACTGTATTACCAGTTAGATGCATCGTTTCTTATTCAATTGTGACTTGGGAATTCAATTACGGATCTGGAAAATTCAGATGCGTCATTTCCTCTGTCGGATGCGGTTCAGGAAGTCAATTGCAGTTTGGGAAACTTCAGATGCGTCATTCCGTACGAAAAACCTGCAAAAACCAAAAATAAAAGATCTATGGATTCAAGAAGATGGTGTCTTCACATCAGATTCACCAAATGTAACACCATAGAAAGTGCACAATAGAAAACAAGAGATTAGAAGCAAACATGCATGCAATACTAAAATCTAAGATGCAAATCTAAATGTTAAGCAACAAAGAACATAGGAAAGTCAGAAATGTAAATAAAACTAGAACAATCTCACCAATTTCAAATGTATTTCCATGATTCATCTCGATTTCCCTTCTCCATTTTTCTTGTGTAGTATAATTTCCCTCAGACTTGTAATTCGTGCAAGTATAGCCTATGATAAAGATTAGCAAAATATTGAAGATTCAAGATTGAGTGCTCTCAAAAGTCATAAGAATTCACAAGAGAGATTGGGATGAAGAATGACAAATCAATTTATAGAAAATTGATTATTCAAACGATAGGTCAAGATTAAAATATCAACGGATGGTTGAGATCGACTGATTAGACATGCATTCTGATAACTGTTAGTAATGACATGAGTGATACAAACTAGAAATAGAATTAAAGATTAAATAAATGATTTAATCTTCAGTTCGGCATTTTAAAACATAAGAAATATCTTTGCATGACAAAGATGAAGATTGATTATAACGACTCTCTGTTCGAATGCATGCACGAGGTTTAATTAATTAAATAAGAATATTTAATTAATCCACATGTACACGCAAATAAGTTAGAGCTGGACGATTGAATGATCTGACGAAGAGATTACTTGAGAAAGCCACTCAAACATCAAATCAATAGTTAACTGAACGATTAAAATAGATGTTGAGTCGAGTAAAAGTGAATACTTAGATAACTGACATAATTATCTAAAATATAGAAGAATGCATTAAAATAGAATTAATGAATTAAATAATTCATTTAATTCAAGAATCGATATTTGAAGAATAATTAAATAAATAATATTTATTTAATTAAATGATGAAGGGATTTTAAATGAATAATTAAATAAATAAAAGAATTTATTTAATTATCGTTGAAGTATGATAAAGAGTAAATTAAATAAGAATTTATTTAATTTGACAAGAAAAATAAGGTTAATTAGTAACATAATTAAATAAAAAGCATTTATTTAATTAATCAGATAGAATAAAGAAAATATGAATTAATTAAATAATTAAGATTATTTAATTAATAGAAGAATTAACAGAAGATGAATTAATTAAATAATTAAGATTATTTAATCATGACCATGAAGAATAGAATATGGAAGTCGCAGGCCTAAACATTAATTCAAATTTGAGGGAAAAAATTTACAAAAAGAGAAATAGGAGAGACAAGAGAAGTGAAGCAACTTCAATGGGGAGTGTTTTATTTGAATGCTTTTAATTTATTCCTCACTTGTTTGTATTCTCTTGTTTTAAATGAGGTTTTTATCTTAGAAGTGTTGTGGCAGTCACTTTATCTAGGCTAGAGTGTTTTCCCCCATCTTACAATATTGATGAGTTCTTTTTATGTTTTCATCATGTTTGCTAATCATTATGCTTAATCTAAATGTTGTATTGATTGTGTGTAGAATAGGTTAATATTATTTTAGCTTATTATTATATGCTCCAAATTGTGTGTACACAATTATATAATTACGATCCCTACAACTAATCATTAATTAATTTCGGTTGATTTATATGATTATTATATATTTAATTATTTTCGATTAAAAGTTAAAGAAACATTAATTTTCTTTATATTTTATCAATCTTAATTTTTATATTTAAGTTGATTTTTATATAACTATTGAAATTATTTAGTTTTCTTATACATTTAATAAGTCTAATTAGCTCTTGGTCTGCATCCTTTCATTCTTTCCTTCAGCTCTGCTCATCCTGATGATGGATCACGGAGTATGATCCGAAACGTTGATGCAAAAATTATCACACAATCAAAACCAGAAACCATTGCAAAGAACATTATGGATTGTGGAAACTTGATATCATTAATCAACACCCTTCATGGGAGGGAACTATGCTTCAAATCTAAACAACTTGAGCTGCTAAGGATTAAGCTTGCAAATAAGGTTGCAGACCTTGTGTTTTTAAAAAGATGTAGGGACTCTATCATTTCCCTGCCTTGGTCTTTTTAATTAGCTCTTGGTCTGCATCCTTTCATTCTTTCCTTCAACTTTGCTCATCTTGATGATGGATCACGGAGTGTGATCCGAGATGTTGATGCAAAAATTATCACACAATCAAAACCAGAAACCATTGCAAAGAACATTATGGATTGTGGAAACTTGATATCATTAAAAGTCTAATTAGATCAACTCGCATGGGTATTGGAGTTGGCTTGGGCCGTAGGTTTTCTCCTCGTAGGTTTTGAGTTTGACTTTGAAGCCCGAGCTTACCCTATACATGTGGTTTGCGAGTGATTGTGTGCATCCCCAGAGGATTAGTCTTGCCTCAGCTCGCTCCTCCTCGACCCCAACTTGAGAAAAAGTAAGACCAAGGCAAGGTTGGTTGGACCATTGGACTGGGTCGTGAGAATACCTTTGACAAAAAAAAAATCTAATTAGATCATGCTCAGACTATATCTAATGATGAAATTAACTAATTCCATTTGATTAAAAAAATATTTTTAAAAATCTCATATCACATATATTCTTTAAAAATCTAAATGTATTTTTAACTTTTAATTTTAATATGTATACTTTTTATTAAAGGGCATTTAGTTGAAAAATCATGTTCAAACCTTTCGATACTTTGGGAAAGGAAAAAGTAATGTCATGACCACTTTAATTCCTTAAGAGCTAAGGAGGAACAAAAATAAGTGTTTAATTTATAACGTACCACCCTCTTTTAGAAGCAAATGCCATCCATTTAATGTTGCTTCCTGCTCTTTATGGTGAGCCAAGTTGAAGTTGACCTCCTCCTTTTGAGTGTGCTTCTCCATATCAACTTTGACCACTCATTTGTGCTTTAATTAAAAAATTCTCTAGAAGCTTTTTTAAGGTGCCATGCACCCATCTTGACAAGAAATTAGGGCAATTAACTTTTGTGATGTAAGTGGCCACATACATAATGGAGATTTGTCTACCATGTAAGAGGTTTTCCCAATGCCATGCAAGTTTGGCTTATGTATGCACAATTCTACATTTAGAAGTAACTTCTATTCATTGTTTTAAAATTTTGTTTGGACCATTAGAGGAATGGTTTTCTTTTATACTCACTCAAGAGGAAAATGCTTAGTGGTCAATGTAATTCTCCTCACCATTTTTTTTAATTGAAACATGGTTATGATTGAGTGTTTTGTGGGAATTATGGAAGTTTGAAGATAAGAATTTTTTAAGATTTAGTTGAGATGCAACTCATCTTTTTATAAAAATAATTGAATTATATAAATATAAATATTTTTATTTTTATATGATAGATTATAATATTATGAGAGAGTATATATTTAATTTAGAAGTTGTTATTTGATTAAGCTGTTATAAGTAGGGAAGTCAATCTAGATGTCAAATTTGGTTTAATTATATTTTCTAAAATTTGAATATTGGTGGGTGGCATAATCAAGGAACATACCATCATCCCCATTAATTGAGCTAAATTCTTTTTGTATGAATTTTTACAAATACTAAAATAAAGTTAATTTCCCTCACTTCATTATTTGATATTTTGAAAAGTTAAAAACATCTTTATAATTTCTTTTCATAATTTCTTAATATTCAACCCATCCCCATTTTTTTAGGATTTTCCTTAGTTGTGTTTTTAAAATTTAATTTTATTTTTTCAGGGTGATAGTTTCTAAACAATTTCTCATTTTTATCAACTACTACTTTAACAGGGAACTCTCAGTTATATTTCAACTACCAAAATATTCTTCTAACAACCCATTAGTGATCGTTGGAATATTTTGATATTAATTAATATACATGAATTGAAATAGGTATCTCCTTTTTTTGAGCTCTTCTCTCAATTTTTTTTGTTTTGAAGATATTTACTTATTTCTTTCTAATCAATTAAACCAAGGATGCTACTAGTTGCTACTTTCCATAGAAGAAGCATTTTTTTTTGTTCTCTTTAGTGAGTTTGATAGTTTTTGGCAAAAAATATTGCATTGCTAGTTTTTAGAGAAGGCTTCTCCATGCCTTGTTAGCTTAGGGATGATGTAATAAGTGGTATTTGGTTTCCTCCTCTTGTGCAAACATACAGTACATAAATGGATACTCTAAATATCATTATTCTATATTGAATGAAAATTTGGTTTTGAAAGTAAACCATGCAAAGGAACTAGTTTTGATGGGTAGTGGTTGTAAAATATTATCATTGTATGAAAATCCTAAGGTGGTAGGTTCCATTTCATTGACATAATGTAAATTGTATTGACCTTATGCTTCCTATATTTTTCCTCACTCAATCCTAGTCTATCTGTTGACTAGACATCATTGCTCCTCCAACAATGTTGGTAATTCCTCCTCCTATTTAGAAAAAAATAACATGCAAAAATAATTTCCATGACTTGGATAAAATGCCTATATCTCCTTAATATTCATGAGTGAAAAGTGGGGTTATGCTTTTTTTTTGGTAGAATTCTTATCTATAATCCCTTAACTTTCACAATTTTTTACTAAATTAGAGGGAGATATTTGAAAATGGATTAAGATTTATTATCGATTATGGATTTCCTAGAATCTCTTTCATAACTCCCTAAATTTCCCTTGAAGCATCTATCTCTCTCTTACAATTTTATAAATAAAACAATATCATAAAAAACTTGTTTATGAACCTAGTGATGCCTTCAACCCCATAATACTTCCTCTCATTTCATAATGAAACAAAAATCAAATCAATCATAATTATTAATAGATATGAAAAAATACCATCTCCTTATCTAAAATCCCTTTCTAGATTTTGAAGAAGCCATATAGGATTCCCTTGATCAATATAAAAACTAAAACATTACTCACTAGATTCACAATCCAATCTGCCTAGAACAATGAAAAACCAAAGGATAACAAAGCTTCCCTTTGCAGCCTATCATGGTATTAAGTTGGCACATATCAAAGGCTATAGGAAAGTTTTCTTGGAGGGTGATTCTTTGAATATCATTAAGAATTTGAAAAAATGTGCTCCCCCCTCTTGGACTATTGAGTCTTTGTTAAGGGACTCCTTTGAGATTTTGAATTCTTTTGATGAATTTTACATCTCTCATATATTGAGAGAGGGTAATGGGTTAGCAAACATTTTTGCTAATATTGGTGTTAAAGAGAGTAGGGAATGGGGGATGAATGACCCCCTCCCTATAAAAGTGATAGAAACTATGAACTATGATGGCAGATTTTAAGTTGCTTAAATTTTCATTATGGTTGGTGACATGCATGTATTTCTTCACGTGGTTGATCATTATTAGAAAGGATGGTGAGCCTGATTTGAATTAAGCGAATGGAATGGGAGATGGCTATCATAGGGAACAAAATGAAAAGTAATTAAATCTCCTTTCCATCAATTCAGTTCCCACATGAATTCTGGGTGCTCTCAGTATAGTTTTCTAGAGTTTTCCTTACATAGAGTTTAGAGTCTTTAAGCTTGTTTTTTTCTATTAGCTTTGTTACTATGGGTGGAGATAGAAATTGAGTTGATCCCTTTTTGTGCGAAGTGATCAAGAAGAAGAAGGAAGTTTGGAAGGTTTTGGAGAAAGGAGGGTTAACTCCTTCCTTGTAGAAATTACATGGCAATAATCCTCAGGTTATGACACGGTTTGTTAAAGGTTGGAATGATATGGTGTTGAAGCTGGGGGGGATGAAGTTTGATGTCAATGAAGAATATATAGCCAATATCACTAGTTTGGCCATGGATGGAATGGAAGTTTTTAGAGATAAGGAGTCGCAAATGGCTATGCAAATATTTTTCAAGCAAGATAAGGCTAAGGATTTGAGGACTGCAAGGAGTGGAGGATATCAGAGAAGCTCCTTAAAGGTGTTGTGGGGAGATGTTGCAGAAGAGCTCATGTGCTTTATAACTGTGGAAGGTTGATTCTCAATGGTAAATGCTTACCACTTCATCTTGCTCAATCATTTCTGCCACAAGAAAAGGATTTATTTTCTGTATTATCTTCTGATGTCTCTGGACTCAGGTCTTAATGATCATAAGAAAAACCCTAAAAATCTTGTCTTACATGTGGGGTTAATCCTTCTTATTTCTGATTATTTGAAATCATTTAAGGTCTCTAGGCCAGTTGTGACCCCCAAGGGTAAACAGATTAAGCCTGTTGAGGAGTATGAGACTACATTTGATGAAGAATTGACCAACAAAAAAGTGAAGAAAAGAAAACTTATTATAGAAAAAGGGTTGGAGTAAGAGGAATATTTTGAATTTGTTTCTGACTCTTTGGATGTGGGTCCTCAATCCCCTATTGTAGGAAAGACCAAAAAAGGGGAGCTATGTGCCAATGAGGGCTCTATGACTTGTAGTCATGAGGTGGTTGTTTCTTTTCTATGTAAGGGTGTGTCAGAGAAGATGATGAAATTCTGGTTTTTACTCCACTTCAAGATTTTCCTCTCCATCTAGATTTTCCTAGATTTCCCTCAAAATCTGATAGAACACTGTGGTTCAGGAATTTCTGATCTTCATGAAATTCTGCTTGGATCAAAATTTTCTGAATTTCATTCTACCATCAAGTTTCTGGATTTTCCTACTTGTCTTGTTGACTACATTTAATGTCATTTGTACTGTTTGTAAGGGATGCATTTAGTTGATCTTTGGGGATTCTTGAGCCATTATGCTTATCATTTGTGTTCCATTGAGCTAAAGAGTGTATTCTTTGAGTGTTAGACTTGATTTGGAGCACTGGGTTTGCAAATTGTGCAATTTGGTGGTGATTTCCTTGGCATTTTAGTCGATGTTCTTTGTTGAGCACCAATAAGCTGACATTTTCTATTTCTAAGATCAATTTTTGCTTCATCAAATGGTATGTATATCTTTCCTTGCTTTCAATTGATGAATGTAAGTGGCGCTTTGGTGTTATAGATTTGTTTGGAGTTCAAATTCCTGAATGTCATTTCATGGCCTGGGTTGCGTGATATTGTTTGATTTATTGTTTCCTAAGTAAGTTCTGGGCTCATTCATTCACTTGCATTATGAAGTAACTTGCTTGTGAGACACAAATAACCCCTAGTGAGGACTTATCAGTTGAAATAGTTTAACCCTAAGCTTGTATGTGCATCAATGGCGGGTCTGTAGGGTTTTATGCCTAGGGAATCACCATCTCTTTTAGATTTTCCTTTAGGAGGAGTTTTGAGTTCAGTGAAAATCAATAGGAGGTTCAAATCAAACTTGTTGTGCATCCAAACCCCCTCAAATTTGTGATCATTCGATCAATTTGAGTGAGATCATGAGGGAGTGCCGATATTCGGGTTTTTTCGTCCATCTTGAGATTTTCCTGTGCTAGCGAATTTCCCCGATTTTCCCAGTCCTCTTCATTTTCCCAAAATTCGCAAGTTTTCCAAAGTTTCATCTTGCCCGTAGATTTATGTCTCTCCTGGATTTTCCCAAAATCCTTTGTTCCCTTCTTTTTCCGATATCTACAGACTGTTGCTTTGTTTGCAAAAATCCGTCTCATCCAGATTTTCCTAGAATATGGTGGAAAACTAAGGATTATGAAATAGCATGACTTTTTAATGAATGACTGTGCATTTTATGATTAATTTGAGCTATTTTAAGATCTCATATGTTGTTTCTTGATTGATAATGATTAGATTAAGTTACCAATAGGTGTTTTCATGTTTATTCTACTGGAATCCGTCTAGCTAGGAATTTTCCAAAATTCCTCCTTGGCTTGGATTCCATGGGTGGACCTGAAACTTGAACTCTGATATGATCATTTTGTATGAGATTTGATGGAACCTTGTTTATCTGGGATTCATTTTAATGATGATGTTGATTGATTAACCTTGGTTTCATGTGGTTTTATTATGATTTCTTTATCAAATATGGGTTGAGTCGAGTAGGTTAGTAGCTGGAAGAGCCAAGAGTGATATGGAGGGGTCTTCTATGTCTAAAGAAAAAAGAATCAAGATGGAAATATGGAGTAAGATCCCATAAAGAAAAATCACTTCTATCTAGTCAAAAGTAACTAACATGAATGTTGGGCTATGGGACTATGAAGAGTTCAAAAGTAGGATGGCAGCACAAAACCTTCCTTTGGTGGCTAAGAGAATGATGGAGTTAGGATTGGCACATGTAGTTGGTTTTCCCTCTATAGTACAATGTTATGAGTTATTCCTTGAGTGTGGCAGACATTATGATAGGGATACCCAAAGAATAATTGGTCCCCAAGGGAGGATTGTGGAAAATTTGAATCTTGTCTCTATAGCCAAGACTTTTTACATGCCAAATAGATCTCATGTAGTGGCATTCAACATGGAAGCAGCTAAGAGGTACTATGAGAAGGAAAATTGAAGATACTCTAACTGATATTTATAATGGATGCATTTCTTTCTTCAAGATAATGACAGGGAGGAGGATTTCACCTAAGCATTTGAGCTTGGAAAAATTGAGGAAATGGTGGCAAGATGTATTTTCCCTAGCTAGTGAAGATGTAGTTATTGAACATCAATTAGATGATGCAGCCACCTATATTGTTGTCATTGATAAATATCAAACATATAAGGATGAATGGGATAAATTGGTGGAGCAATCTAGGGAAAATATTACATCAATTGAAAGCTGACTTAAGGTTTTTCCTTTTCCACCCACAACCGACCTTGACAAAGTACTTTTGAAGGTGCATGAAATGGTTGATCAAAATAAGGAAAAAGGGGAAGGTAGTTAATGCTGGGCTACAGCAAAATTTTTGCTTCCCTATTATTTTGCATGCATTGGTTGAGCTACATTGGAGATCCCAGGCTGACTTGGATGAAGTTCATGCATTTAATGCATATTTTATTTCATTTTGAATTTCTCTTGGCTGACTTGTTTTGTCGCCAATTATTATTGTAAAACCTGACTAGGCCGACATGTTTTGAGAGGCCTCTATTAATATGGAATTTTGCCTCATTTGTAAGAGATAGATAGACATTGAGAAAAAGATAGATAAGGCTAGAGTGAATTAAGTAGAGCAAGAGTTAGAAAGTAGTTGTTCTCAAGCAAGTGTTGTAATAGAAAATTGGAATTGTTGCTTCAATGGATAATTTGATGCAAGTAATGACATTGTGATTTGGTGCCATACTTGTGTTCTTCTTATCTTGCATGGTTCTTGTTATTCTATCTTTAGAATTTCTTTGAGGAAGAATGATATTTTAATATTTATAATTAGATTCGATTCAATGGTGTTTATGGTTTGATGCTTGAAGTGTTGCAGTGATCCCTAGTCCATACTTTTTGTAGCTAGCTAATTGTTAGTTGCTTTGCAAAGTTAGCCTGGACTTTATATCTATCGTGCTTAGTTCAATTGTGAAGGTTTATTCATTTCAATTGCTTTTGGGTTGTCTTGGATGAATGTTCATGATTTGAAAATATTTATTACCTTAGAAGATTGCACTGTTCTTGTGAAATTGTAGATTCATCTAGGTTAAGCATGAATTGGTTTATGAGGGATTGGTCCATTTCAAGTATTTCATCATTTGCACGCATTGTTAACCTTAGGAGTAGCATTAATCTTAGTGATCTCTTTGAAACCCTAATATTTTTGTTATTTTCTTTATCAATTGAGTTAGATTTAGGATTGAAGTATCACCATATTGCTAGATCTGATAAATTGAAGATTCAATCTTTGCTTGTAGTAAGGTCCCATTGTGATTACCAGCATTTTCACATTTATCACTTAGTTGTTTATGCATTGTCAAGACCTAACATTAGAGACCTTTGGGTTATCTCTTGAGGCTTGCTGATTGAGATTTACCTTTCAAGAGAGATAGGATACTTGTATCTTGTCTGAGTTGTTGCTGTGCAGAAAAAATCATCAACAATACATCCACAGAAAAGACCATGAAGAGGACTATTCTTCTTGAAAGATATGAAGGAGACAACCTAACAATAATTTTTCTTTTGGCTGAGAAATATTAGCCTCAGTTTAATCCCAAGTCTCCAAAAACTAGGTCATAGTTGTGCACTAGGGTCACTCTCGGGTTTGATGTGATAATGTTGTTAATCTCAAAGGGACTATGGTTTCACTGAATTATGTCAAACATTTAGTTTTCCAAGAAGCTTGTAAAGACAAATATCATGAAAATCGAATGATTTGAAATAAAATTTCATGATATTTAAATGATCATTTTCTTTCACTTAAGTAGATTTAGCATTAAGCATTCAACAATTTCATATAAAACTTCAAAAAATATTTTCAATAAAATTCCATTCCTTCATCTATTTTTTGGAACATTTTCAAAAATTTAAACATCTATTCTAAAATAAAGCATAAAATACTAAAAAATAAAAAAAGGTGCTCTCAGTTATTCTCCATGCATACCCCAAAGAATCAATTAAAACAAAGGAAACCACTTCATACTTCACCAGAATTATTCACAACTACATATAAAATGGTGCAAGCTTTTGAAGAGGGGGGAATTGTTTGGACACCAAGTAGTTTTTGTATGCACCCTTAAATGGCACAACATATAGTCTTGTTTGGTTGAAATAACAAAAATAGTTGCAAAAGATATTGAGATAGGTAGCTATCTAATAAGCTCTAAAATCAATCAATGTCTATATGCATACAAATTTTAATGTCAAAATGATCTAGAAAATACGAAAAAAGAACAAAACTGAGAAAAGTTTATGCTCTTACGAAATTTCACAAATTTTGAACTTAAAATGAAAAAAAGGGTATTCTCTATCCTTTTATAGAACACAAGGCTTAGCTAGGATAAGACAATTACATGAGAGGAAATCTAAGGGACCAATTGCATCAAGGCATGTGGAATATTGTGACCAATAGGAGAATTGTGATTAAATTCAATGAAGGTCAACTCCAATTGCACATTGAAACTCTTCGGGTTCTACTGTGTTATTTTTGCTAGGAAAATAACTTGAATAAGGATAGTATGTAGGAACTTCCCGTATATTCAAGAATGATGGGATTATCATCTTGTTCACACACCTTTAGATTTGCATTAGGCTTTCTATTCTTGGGATGAGCTTCCTTGGAAGTGGGTGTTATCTACCACTAAGTATATGAAATACCAAGAGACTGACCATTCCAATGGATTCAAAGCCCTCTCATCATTCTCTAAGACATCTGACCTAATATGAATTTAACTCTATCTATGATTCAAATTTTCTTGACTATCCATACCCAAACTTTGCATCATAATTAGTATCTCCTGTGATCACAAATTCCACATATTATATCCCTTTTAAAGAAAGAAACATTTATAACATCTCATGTAAATAAAACCAATATTCAAATATTAATATAAAACATATCACATAACAAAACACGTTTTCTAGCATTTTACAAAATCCTCATATATATATATCAGACTGTCCGAATATTGAAATCATTAAATAACTCAAAATTTTCTTTTAAAACTTTACTTTACTTTGCAACCTAGTACCCAGTACTTGGTTTTTGGCTTTACCTATGAATTTTCTAGACCTCGATTTCTTACTAGAACTCATTTTACCAGACTTGGTCTTACCAGAACTCCAACATCGGACCAGATTATTTTGTTCAACTCACATTTCCTTTTTTCCTTTTAAATGTTTCCAGTCTTCAGTACCTGCTACCTAAAACACCTACTTTACAAAGTACTCTTTAATTAAGATTTCTCTTTTTGTTTTTTTACTTCTAGTGATCTTTCAACTTGCTAGCTTTTACCATAAGAGTTGTATAAAAAAAATTCTTGGGTCCCCAAGCTTTTAGTCTTGGGGCATGTTGTGAGACCACACAATAGAATTGACTTCTCACTTCTTAATATTTGTAGTGTCAAAAATGTTGTCAATGACATTTTTGCACTTGTTTGAGCCCCCCTTATAAAATTGAGCTTAATGATGCCTTGAATTAGTGTTGTAATGTGTGCAATACACTCACATTAAGTCTTGGTCCCTTGTAAACTAAATTAACTTAATCATACCTTATTTAGAGTGTTGTAATGTGTTGTAACACACTTTCAAACTTTTCTAGGGTCTTATTAAATAATTGGGCTTCTTTATGCTTTAATTGGCCTTATTTTGGATCCACTGGCCTTAATTAATGCATATTTTCGAGGATAATTCTAACAAAAATCAACATCCAATCATAATTTAGGTGTTTTTAGGTTGTTTGGCCCATATTTAGTGATATGGGACTCATACGCCACCTTGGGCGTATGAGTCCCACCTAGGGTTTTGGGTCTTGATCTGGTTTTACACCTTTCTAAGCTTTTTTGAAAATGGTCCCATAATTTATGCCTAATGGGACTCATATGCCACCTTGGGCATATGAGTCTCATGTGGCTCAAAATTAAACTTAATTCAAATTCTTGGTGGGATTTTATCCTCCTAGATTTGATGTCAGCTTGTAGTGTTGTAATTTTGGGAAATTTGGCATAAACAAGTAGAAATACAAGGTTCTTTTACTCATTCTCACCTAAGCATTCAATATATCATCCTAAGCCTTCAAGTATTCATGCATCATAGTGAATTGGAGTTCACAAGAACATTCAAGAGTCTTGAAGGGAAGATTATCAAGTGTTTTAGAACATCATTCAAGAATCAAGCATCATGTCAAAGTCTCCATATATCATGTTTGTTTTTGAGCTAACATTTGTGATGTAGGGTTTCATAATTCAAGCTAGCATTTAGTTCAAGATCCATCACATTCAAGCAAGATTCAAGATCCACATCCATTAGAGTCATCTCATGCATAAACACGTATAAATACAAGGTTATTTTATATAGTTCCATCCTAGAATTTCATAAGCAATCAAGAGTACTTTTACAAGAATATTCAAGAGTTTCTAAGACATTCAAGTGTAGATTTATAGAAGATTATTGAAGCAATCAAGATCCATTATCATTTCAAAGGCTTGATGCATTATGCATGTGGTTTTGAACTAATGTTGTGATATGTTGTTCAAGGTCAATTCAAGTATTCAAAGGCATTATATTTCATCAAGAATCATGATCATGATTGACATCCAGTGAGGCCACTTCATGGTTGTTTGCAGATCTACAAGGTTTCAAAAAAGGTTCTATTGTCTCATCTTATGTTTCATGTTTCATTTCATTCCTGCTTCATTTCTTATAAAGGTTTGATTACCAAAACGGGGTTTGACCAAGGCAAACCTCCATTCCCTAACAAAGTAACATTTTTATCTTCTTTGATGCGTGCTTACAAGTTTATAGGTTGAAGAAAAAGTAGATTTGAAGCCTCCAAAAGTGCAAGAATTGCAAAGTTCCAAAATTTTTCATAAAAAATTGTCAAGACTCATGGAAACTCAGATCTAGAGCAAGATATCCAAGTTATTTACATGAAATCAGTGGGAAAGTGCTTATTTCAATCATCTTCATAGGATGACAAAGTTTTAGATCAAGATTCTACTCGTGGGACACTTTTCACCTTTTTGTGACACTTTGGAATAGTATGGGTGTATGAGTCCCAGTACTACCTTTTTACCAAATTTTAATAGATTCTAATCAATCATTGAGAGATTCTAGATCTTGCCCAAAAACCCTATATTGGGACTAAATTACCTAGTCTGATGTATGAGTCTCAGTACACCTCAAAATCCTTAATTTTTTGGGTTTTCAGGCCTTGCTTAGTCATCTTTATTTCTCCAAGTACATCTCTATTTTATTCTATTTATCAATTTGATTACATGCTTTCAAATTCCATTTTCTAGGTCGCATAGCTATATTTTCATATTACTTTCATTTCTATCTTTCTAAGCATTTTCTTAGTGGTGAAACCTCTTTAATCACACCTAAGGAGACCTTGTAGCACTCTCTTTTCCTAATCAAATCATTAGGTTGAGATCACTAGGGTTTCCTTGAATGAACTAGAGTGAAATAGGCCCTTATCCATTGTTCCATATCCTAAAAGGTGGAACCCTATTTCCTTGTGTTCATTTTTTGTGAACTCAACCTTCAAACCCTTTATTTATGATTTGGAGTACATTAAATTCCTAGATCTTTCTTACATTAGCTTTGCATTAGATCTTACATTATTTAGTTTGCATTTATGGCTTCTCAATATTGCATTAGTGGAAAATGGCATATAGGTTGCATGTTTTGCATTTTAGATCATTCAATTTCACTGAAATTCTGTAATTAATAATAGTAAAGTAAATATAGAAGCTAGAAACATTAAAATTCACTCAAAATTTGCTAAATTTGGTGAAAACACCCTAATTTGAGACTCATTCGCCCTCTAGATAGTTTAGTCCATGTACATGTGGTTTTTCCAGATTTTTGAGAATTTTGTGATGTGTATTTTTCACTATTTGAACCCTCCAAAAACCCTAACTAGGACTCATATTCCCCTATGGATGATTTAGTCCCAGATCAAACCTAAAACTACCTTTTACAACATTAATTTTTTTTTTTGTGCTTATGTTTGTTGTCATCAGATATCTATTTTAGTTTGCTAAGTTTTTGTTTCATTCATTTCATTAGATCTAGCTTAATTTGGTTAATTTCATGTAATGCTTAATTTCAAATTTTCATTTCACATTTCATTCTAGGTCATTGCATTAAATTTTAAGTCTCTTTCCATTTTGAGTTTGTACATATTACTTTTCACAAATGTTAGTATTTGTCTTTTCCAAGTTTGCAAAGAAAAAGTTCATCAATAAGCATGTTAGTCATTCATGCAATACATTTCCTAGTTATGAGAGTCTCTTAGTGCAAGAAAGTGAAAATTTCGACACTCACCTTAAATATACCCCCTCCTATCTCTCCTATTTTTGGGAATGATGTGATAGAAGAGGATACAAGCATAGATAACCATGATGATCATAGTTCTTCTCTTGATACCTCTTCTATTAGTGAGGAAGGCATCTTGGTGAAAGAAGGTGCAATCATTGAGAATCATGAAAGTCTTATTTTTCCTTCTCCTCGCCCCCCTTGGGAAGATATTATGGCACAAGAGAATGAGATCACAAACACATTTCTAAACATCACCTTACCTAGTTTCTATTCATATCTGTTAGAATTGTGAAACAAGCACAAAACCATGAGCCACAGGATAAAACAACAAACAAATACACCTTCCATGCAAGAGATCTACAAAAAAATATGTGCAATATTCTTCAACAAGAAAAAGCTATAGAAGAGAGAAACTTTCAAAAAGATATGAAAGCTACAAAAATTCTTCTGTGAATGATTACAATGAGGGTTGAATGCTTATAAGAGAAAATCCCTAAATGAGAAAGAGATTAAATCATGAAAAGTGTCAAAATCACATGAGATGTGACATAATGATATAATATTAACTTAACTAATAAAGCAATCCTAAGTTTAGCTTAAGTGTGTCAAAATAAATTAGACTAATAATCAATTAAAGATTAATTAATTAATAGCTAATGAAAGAAAACTCTAACACCCCCCTTAAGATGAACTTAGGGAGTAGCTAAAAGCCCTAGAAAGAATGCTTGATGGGTTTTGAAAAACAAGGCCAAATAAGGTACCCATGTACCAAAAATAATCTCTATAATGTGGAGAAATAGAGAAAAACTTGTGGGAAAAACTCCACTCCAAGAAGAGATCAAAGGTGACTAAAGGACTGAAAAGCCTCCAAATCAAGGTGTGAAGGATTGAGAAGCCTCTAACCAAAAAAATTCCTAAAAAACAAGAACATGTAGAAAACCACAGAAGCATGAAGAAGCTACAAACATTGTTGAAGAAAGACTACTGAAATGTTGAAAGAAGAACCTAATTTGAAACATATGATGATTAGGATCAAGAAGACAAGAATCTGTATGAGCTCCCTCAATGACCCTACTCAAATCCGATGGAAAACCAAGGAAAGACATCTAGAACTCAAAGATACAAATGATACAAGTACCAATAGTCTGAAGAACTGATCAAGTGAAAATGGAAGGTCACCTCTAGAAATAGAAATGCAATATTTTCCATATGGTAAGTGCTCCATCTCACTAAAATGCATTGGTAACTAGCTGTTGCATCTACCTAGTACATAGCAACAAATACTGTATACATAGCTCACTCCAACATGAGACTAAAGAAGCATTAGCACCAATAGTAGAAAACCCCCATAATGCTAACAAGGGAGAGGTATGATAGGTACATTGAAATTGAATGCTTGAAAGTAGTGCATGAAGAGGAACCAAGAACATTTGAAGGTGCAGACATGAAAGGACAAGCAAATAGAAAAGATGTGAAAACAAAAGTCACATAGGCATGAGAAAGGTATGATTGCAAAAAAAGGAAAGCATCAAAACCCATGACATTCTATATCATGTTGCGAGTACAACAAGACACAAAGTGATGTGCAAGATCCCATAATACATATGCAATACAAAGGCACTTTATCTTAGTCCATTTACAAAAGAGAACATGCATGAAAAAGATGTCTACAATGTCCAAATAGAACAACAAATGAGAAGAAGGATTTCTGGAGAAAACCAAAAATCAAATATGGAAACCACCAACACCACTGCAAAGATCTTAGAACCAACTTTCTGATGATATCTCATTTTCCCATTTTCGACATCATATGCAAAAGTTATGCCAAAAACATTGAAGACAACTCTAGAAAAGAATATCTGAATTTGATTGGAAATAACAAGGATTTGAGAAAAAATCTCCAAAAAATACCTATACCACTGGAAAGTACTTTGATGCCTCTTTCTGATGATATCTCGTTTGCTCGATTTCGACATCGTGGGAAAAAGTTATGGCCTCCAAAAGAAAATAGCTCCCAAAGATGAAAAAACCAGTCACGACATTAAATTTGACAGTCATATGGCTGTCGCAGAAAAACAATGAGCTTAAATTGATGGACAAATGGCCATCACTGCATTTCTCCAATTTGGCTTATTTGAAAAAAAATGTTTTTAAAAAAATAATATTAAAAAAACATTTACAATGGAAAAAATATTTATGTAATTTAAAAAAAAAAATTAATTGGTGGGGGGCACGTGGGCCACCCCCACCCCTCCATAGTGTGTAGGCCTGTGCAAGTCTGTACTTGTGCAGTACCCTATGTAGGTACGTACCTGGGTAGTACCATGCGTAGGTACCTTTATTTTATTTTTTCTTTTCACAAAAGCTTTCAAAATATTAAAGCTTTGATAATAATTTTTTAAATTTATAATTAAAAAACTACAAATTTTATTTGCAAAAAAATAATAATTTTTTTACGATTTTTTTTCCTCAGAATGTGTGCAGATGACCATACAGGTAATTTTTTTTTGCCTCGGGGTGACCTATTCCAAAATTGACAAATTATATATGAAAATAGGGGTTTTTGGGCCTTTTGCAATGGTGAGGTTTGCTTGGGATTAAAATGCTCTTAAAAGAAGGCACCCTCTAGATCTAGCAAAAAAATCCTTTCTTCAAACCCCTCATAGATCTGACAAATGGAAGCCAATTTTGACAAAAGAAAGGTTGATCTTGACTATCCCGGTAGCTATGGATCCAATGGAGATGTCCTTTTCACACAAAAAACTTCAAAAAATTCCCACCTCCAAAATTTTCAAAGAAAGCAAAGGGGATTCAAATTTGAAGCCTACAACCCTTGTTGAAGAAGAAAATCTCATAAATCAAGAAGATGTTTGTTGAATCCATGCTCTGATACCATGTTATACTTGTGAAACAAGCACAAAACCACGAGCCACAAGATCAAACAATAAACAAATACACCTTACATGAAAGAGATCTGCAAATAAATATTTGCAATATTCTTCAACAAGAAAAAGCTACAGAAGAGAGAAACTTTCAAAAAGATATGAAAGCTGTAGAAATTCTCCAGTTAATGATTATAATGAGGGTTGAATGCTTATAAGAGAAAATCCCTAAATGAGAAAGAGATCAAATCATGACAAGTGTCAACATCACATGATATGTGACATAATGATCAATTATTAACTGGATTAATAAAGTAATCCTAAGTTTAGCTTAAGTGTGCGAGAAAAATTAGAATAATAATCAATTAAATGTTAATTAATTATTAGCTAATGAAAGATAACTCTAACAATCTCTTGCTTGTGAAAATTTTTTAGTGAAAGAGGATGCAGTTGCAAGAAATCATGGCAACCCTATTATTTGTGAGGAGGATATGTTGGTGTTAGATGATCAAATCTTTAAGATTTATGACAACCCTATTTATTTTTCTTCCCCTACCTATCCTATTTTGGAAGACATTAGGGGAGAAAGGAATGAAATCATAGATGGTTATGATAATCATACTTGTTCTTCTACTAATATATCTCCTATTTATGAAGATGATATTTTGGTGTTAGAAGATCAAACCAATGAATGTTATGAGAGTCCTATTTGTCTCTCCTCCCCTAGGAAGAACATTATTGAACAAAAGAACCCAATCATTGATGAGTCCCCTACTTGTGATGAAGCTATTTTAGAAGAACCGAACATTGAATGTCATGAACATCTAGTTTGTAGCTCTCCTAAAAATTCTTCTACTAAGAAATATATCATAGTGGAAGAAAATGGGAACATTGACATTGTTGTTTCAAATAAAAGTGACATGAATTCCTTAGATGAAGATGATGAAGTGACATTAGAATCACCTTCACTAAGGGAAGTTAATATTATTCAACCTCAACTCATCCTTTACCCATCTTCACACAAACCACACACTCAAAAAAACTCATCCTCATCCTTGAACTACCTAAGAATAATATGTCACAATATTTGAGTTACAATACCATTGCTCATACATATAACACTAGAAACAATCCATAACTAAGACAAACACCTTCAACATCCTTCCCATTGCCTAACCCTATCTTTCCTAGTCCTCCTCATTTCCCTTCACAAAGTTAAAAGGAGTATGATCTTGTTGAACAACTTAAGAAGACTCCTACTAAAATATAATTATGAGACCTTATTCAAGCCTCCCCTCATTAACCCTCCCCTCATTATCATAATATGATTCAAAATTCCTTACAACAAGTTCCTACCCCTCCTAATGTGCAATGAAATGACATAGTAGCCATGTTTCAAGGAATGAATGCTGACATTGTTTTCCACCAAAGTGAGCTCCCTCTTTTGGAAGTGCAAAAACAAAATAAAGCTTTCATGATAATTGTGGACACTAAAAATTGTCCTTCACCTATGAACCCGCCTTTTCAGATCAATTCCTTCTACTTGCATAATTAAATAATTATAATTATTTAATTATTTTTTAAGGTCACATTCCTCTATTAATTAAATAATTCTTAATTATTCAATTAATTCATTGTTTCCTTTATTCTTCCCTTGATTAATTAAATAAACAAAATTTAATTACGTCATTAATTAGTCCCTTTATTTCTATAATTAAATAAATGCTTCTTAAATATTCAATTAGTTCATTGTTTCCTTTATTCTTCCCTTGATTAATTAAATAAACAAAATTTAATTACATCATTAATTATCCCTTTCTTTCTATAATTAAATAAATGCTTATTTATTTAATTATTTCTATTTTTCTACTATAATTAAATAATTATTTTAATTATTTAATTATTCATTATCATCTTCTTCTATAATTAAATAAATTTTATTTATTTAATTATTTACTAATTTGTCATTTTCATCCACTTTTGAATTAAATTATTATTTAATTTAAAATTCAACATGTCACATGCCTTTTATAATTAAATAATGCTTTTATTATTTAATTATTCACCTTCTCTATTTTATTAAATAATTTTATAATTATTTAATTTTCTCTAGCCTCTTTTTCTATGCCAATCTCATTATCTGTGCCATTCTTATCTTCTCTTGTCTCATTCATTTTCCACCCTTGATTGAATTATCTTATAATTCAATCTTGGCCATTAATCCTTGTCATTGCCCTATTTTTTTCCTAACCCTATTTCATACTACAACTTTCAATCTTGGCCATTGATTAAGACATCTTATTGAAATATAATCTCAACCATTAATTGAAATCAAACCTTGCCTATAAATCAACCCTCTCATAAGTCAGTAAGGGGGTTGACTCTTCAAGCATCCTTATGCTACCAAAATTATTCTTGAATCATTCATCCATTTCTATCTATCATCATTCAACTATCATCTCCATCTCAATGTTATGTTGTTGAATTTAGCAACCAATATATCAAGTCAATGGATTAGTTCATCCATCATTGCGTCTATTTGAGCTATTGAAGATTTGGATTAGGTAATGCATGTTATTGTTAAAATTGTGAGTGTGAATCAAGTGTGTGTTTCCTCCAAAACACTTCACTTGGTTTTCTTTTGTCATACCCTTCTTAGGAGGCCTGCTTGGAGCATACACCCCTCCAATGGGTGACCTCAATCAAGGTGTGAATCCAAAGGAATGTCTCTTTGGGAGTTGAAATATTGTCACTCTTGGCTAAGCCCCAAATAAGTTTATACCTTTGGGAAGTAAAGGTGAAGGGTGGGTTACCCTTTTCTCCTAACTGTGTGGCATGATTTTGCTTTCAAATCATCCTTATGCAACATTATGCATCCTAGCTTAAGACATAATTGGTCATACCCACTTGAATAACATCATGCATTTTGTTGCATATTCAAGTGTTTTCTTAATCATAACATTTAATCTTGAAAGAAAAAATTATCATTTTGTTTGGTGTGTGTGTTCATGCATTTACATGTTAGATCTTGTGTTTGATATTTCCCAAGTCAAACTTCCAATAAACACTTGCAACATCATCCAAATCATCCAATCTTGTCATTCCACATCATATCCTAATCATCATCATCTCTTAATCCAATCAACATCATTTTACACCATGCCAACATTAGAAGACCTAGTACCCCAATTCCAAAACCTCCTCCAATAACTTTATCAAGCACCACAACCCTTAGACCAACAAAATATACATGATCTCTAAGGCCTCACCCAACAATTTCAACTTCAAAGTAACCAATCACCTCAAATACAATAACTCATAGCACAAGCTTAATATCTCATAGCCACTTTTCAAACCCAACAAGCACATCATCCTCTATTCATTCAACACCAATCAATTCCACCTCATTCCTATGTGGCATCTCCCTCCATTCCATATCAATATAATCCATCCACCTATCAAAAAAATTACAATTCACCTTACCCAACATCCTTCCATTACAATTCCACATCACCTTATCCCACCTCTTCCAATGTCAACCATTATACTATGCAACCCAAGTCCATCATTATCACAACAAAAAATCATACCGTAAGTCCAAACACCATTCCAACCCCAACACATTCAACCACAATCCTATGTGTCACCTTCATATTCATGCCAATCAAACCCACCTACCTATCATGTCAATGCAACATCAACATATCCACCCATATCACAACAAGAACATAGGATCCCAAGTTCACGTTGGCAACAAAATCAAGAGCCTTTCAATTATCATGTTCCATTTGACAAGGGGAACACCAATCTAGTTCATGAACCCTATGACTTCATCATACCACCATCCAATAAAATTATTGTCCCTAAGCCGCCATGTCCTAGTCCTAATCCTAAGATTATAACACCATCCACTATCATTTTCCATCCACTGTATTATCCATCTACCCATACACTTGCAAAGGATGTGATCCAATGACTACTACCATGGAATAGACCACCCCCATGTCAAGCACCCATTAATGAGATTACCAAAGAACCTTTGAATGTCATGCCTATTCCTCCAACCCCATCACGTAGTCTCCCCCTTGAGCCTATTCAAGAGTCTTCCCCATTGAGCCTAAGTCAACCTTCATCATGTCTCCATGTTGTTAACTATCTAGAACATGTTGAGCCCATTCAAGAGTCACCCCCTTCCACTTCCATTTCAACTCAAAGTCAAGATCTATGTCAAGATAATTATCCTAAGCATGAGGAAACATTAACCTCTCATTCTAATCAAGATCTAGGCCCACCTAATGATCCCACTCATAACATGTATTTGGTCGTATTTATGATCAAGCTGCCCTTTATGATATTACCTATGATCAAGAAGGCCATGATGGTCCTCTTAGCCAACTTTATGCATTCCATGGTCAAAAGCCTATCACTTCACCTATCCATGAGCAAGAAACCTCTATTGCTCGTATCCACCCCATAGCTAGCCCTATCCATGATCCATAAACATCCACTTTCCTTGATGAGACATATGCCTCCCAAGCACACATAGAGGATCAAACAAATACCTTGGATCCAAGTGAACACAATGATAATCAAGATCCTAATGATCCTCCATCACCCACTATTGACCCCATTGCAAGTCCTCCATCATATCCTATTGGTCTTTCCACCCTCATTCATGAATGTTCCTCCTTAGAAAAATAACAACCATTATCTTCCCTTGCTTCATTTTCTCCATCTAATAAGGAACTCGTGTCTATTGTTCCACCTACACCTAGTCTCATTGTCCATTGCATATTCCAAAACATGAAAAAACCAAGGTAAAGGTTTAGACCTTCATGAACAAGGTATTTTGGAGCCCATCCATGTCAAAGTCCCTCCACACTCTTATGGCCTTCGATATACATCCCAAGGAAACCAATCTCAAGAATTTGGTACTTCCTCCATGCCTCCTAAGTCCACTTTCCCTCATAAATCCTATCATATGCCTAAAACATATGTTGACATTCTTCCTCCAATATCCTATAAATTTCAAAAGCATGTGACCATACACCTTCTACCATCTGCTTTTCCATCATTACTTCCAACTCCTAATATCCCTCCATCAACTTTACCTCCATTACTCCCAAACCTAATATCCCCATTATCCAATCCACTTATCCACCCATCCATAACTCTTCTAAAAATCCTAATCATGACCAAGCAATGCACACATTGTCTAAACATGAAGCTTTCACTCATTCCACCATACCCATGGGATTCAAAAGCAAAAAAATTAATACCTCTAACTATAAAGTAAAAAATCCTAAGGACCCTCATGCCTTAGGACATCAATGCCAAAAGTCAAAGCAAATTACATCCAAAAATCTATATAAGCCCATGTACCTACAAAAGTAAAATCCAAAACTAAAATGGTTTGGGTCCCTAAGAAAAAGGAAATCAAATCAAATGAGGCATCTACATCACAAAAATATCAACCATCCCCTTCCAGCAAAAATTCCCACTTCATTCAAAAATTCCAAAAATCCCACAAGAAAAACAAAAATCATAAAAATATTAGGTCTATATGTGTACCAAAAGCACTGCATCCACCATCTCCTAAGCAAAAATCTCCATTGCTTCCTACACCTCGTCCAGATCAAAAGCTTCAATGTTTATCACAATGTGTGAAACCAATTGGTTCCCTTTCATTTCACACCCATTCCACATACCTTCATCTCCTCACCATTCACTCATTATCCTACATATCTTCCCCATCACATCCCTATGGTCCATGCTTTTGGCTAAGCCTCCCTATTCATCTTTTGCATAAGTCCTATATAATCCCTATCATAATCCACCACCTTCCCTACATAATCTGCATAATAATCACTATTTTCCTCCATAATCCACATCATAATCCATTATCTACCTAATCCATCTCCCTCTCACACATTCCCTTACCAACATCTATGAGCATAATGACATTTTACATGGTCCATGTGATGACATCCATCTCTAGTGGGACTACCACCTTTCATGGAACTAGAAACTTGAGTCCCTCCTATCCATATTCCCCTTCTCCTATCCAATTTTTTTTTAAAAAGGGTAAAAACAAAACAAAAAAAAAAGAAAACAAAAAAAAAGTAAAGAGAAATCCCTTCATACAATGGTGAAAACTTGGTAAACAGGCACCCTAGATAAGTACCATGATGAAAACCTAGTAAATAGGCATCATGTGTAGGTTGATCTTCTATGCACTTACACTTGGGGGCACAATGTCTCATCTATCCAACCTATAATTTTTATATCATCATTCTTAGCCATCATACCTACCTATCATATTTGAGTACGTTCATCCTCCCTTCTATAAGGAAAGTAAAGGTGTGGAAACAACTCTCCTAACATCAAAACCTCAAGGAAGAATGCAGATACTCTTTAAAATTTTACAATTACAGTCCAATTAAGATGCACTTGAAAAAGATAACATAAACAGAGTAGTTGAAAAACACATATGAACACCAGATTTACGTGGGAAAACCCTTACAGGAGAAAAACCCACCACACCAAGAGAAATCACTTTGTATTACAGTAACAAATAATTACATACAGAGTTTTGAGTTATCTCTCTGATGCCAAATTACAATAGCTTTCACAATGATCAATCTTGTATAGGAACCTTCAAGTTACAATATTTATAGAATAGAAATCACTCTGATACAATTTGAACTATTCGCACAACTATTGATCGAACCAACTGAACCTCTACAAAATTATAGAATGTATTCATGTCGTTCCTGGCTGTCGAGTTTCCTCATAGAACTACCACAATGGTCCAACTGCTAGCGGTTGCCATCCGACTTCTCCTATTGGTCCAACACAAGCCATGTAGATGGTCATCGCTTAGTCAAAGGAGTTCACATTGTATCGACATGTTAGTGAGACACAACAAGTGTCTCCTCGATGCCCAAAGGCTTCATATCGATATCGACATAGGTTCCAATAGTCAGAAGGATGATATAGCGAACACTATGAGTCATACCAAATCCATCGACATCCATTGCATCTCTATCGGCAAGAGATTCCTCATCGATAAGACATTTTACCAAGCTTCACATGTTGCATCAACTTCGGTTTTCTATCAGTGAGACATACCGCTCTCGCCAAGACATCCCATCAAGTCTCCTTCTATTACATCGAACCATCCAAGAGTCGGTGAGACTTACGCTTTCACGAGGAGATCATACAAAGTTCCATAAGTCACATAGACATCAGTTTTCCATTCGGCAAGACAAATGTCTTTCGCTAAGACTTTACTCCAAGATCTTTATGTTACATCAAAGCCTCAAGTCATACCGAACAGTCAGCAAGACTTCTTTCCATTGTTAAGACCTCACAACGAATACTTCATGTTATTCTGAAGTGTCCAAATAGTTGGCAATACACAACACTATCGCTAAGACATTACTCCGAACACTCACAAGTCATACTGAGCACCATTAGTTGCCAGGAGTCATACCAAATTTTTTTTTTCCATCAGTGAGACCTTCCACTCTCGTTGGGACATCTTCCCGAAGCCTTTTGAGTTACCATGAGTGGAAACGGTCGGTGAGACATTCCTTCATTGGTAAGACTTCTTACTAAGCCACCATATGTTACTCCGATGACTCCATGTGAAACATCCTGTCGGTGAGACTTTGGCTATTTGCTGGGACTTCATAGCGAGACCCCTTTAGTTATCCTGATGAATTCAATGTAAAACACTATCAGCGAGACATTACTTTTGATAAGACTTCTCACCGAGCCACCATAGGTTATCCCGATGACTCCAATGTATAACCATTCGGTAAGACTCCTGCAAGGTCACATCAACCTATACTATTCAACAAGATTCAAGCTACTAGTTGGCCAGACCCAAAGCATGTCACATCGACTTGGCTCCAATGGAGGTTTCAGCTTGTGATAATTGAGGCATATATTTTCAACACCTTCCTCCTTTTAATCTTGATGAAGATATAGGGGAAAAAAGTTGAAATAATTTTTGGGTATCTTTTGACATAAATAATCCTTTCTAACTAATCATATCATTATCCTATTTTCATATGCTTTGTTTGGAAAAATATTAAGCATTGTACTTAGCATGGGGCATGTTATTCCTATGTGACATAGTCTTTGGAGATCACATCCTTGTCTCTTATGATGGCCTATCCTTTTTATCCATCCATTTATCATGAGCATTTTATCCCTTATCCTATCACCCACCCTTCCATCTATCAATCCCATCTACCTCCTTGCACCTAGACTTGGTTTTTCCCTTTTCATTGGTATCTAGTACAAAGGATACCCAAATTGTCATCCATTGACACCTCAAAACATTTAAAAAATAAATGAAAAATCAAAACATTTCAGAAATCCAAAAAAAATCATAAACTTTCAAAAATCCAAAAAAAAAAACATTTTAAAAATCCAAAAAATCAAAATATCCCCAAAAATATTTTAAAAAAATGGAAAAAGGTCCTAAAAAAAGACAAAAAATTCAAATAGCCAACAAAAATCCAAGCAATAAAATCAAACCAAATCACTTCTTCCAAACAATTCAATGCATCAATTCAACTCCTTTAAATCAATCTTCAAATTATCAATCCAATCACATCAATTCTTCTATTCAATTCATCACACCCTTTCATCCAATAAAATCATCAAATCAATCATCATATCATTCTAAACCATTTCTTCAAATCAAATCAATCAAATCAATCCAAGCAATAATCCAAATGCAAGTCAATCCTTAATCCATACCAATCAAGTCGATCAAACTTGCCAAATTATCCAATCACATCCTTTGGTCTTGATCCTAATCTTGTTGTAAACCCAATTAATCAAAATCAATCAATCAATCCTCTAATCTAAATCAATCCAATCACATCAATTATTCTATTCAATTCATCAAATCAATCCTCATGTCATTCCAAACCACTTCTTCAAATCAAATCAATCGGATCATTCTAAGCAATAATCCAAATGCAATTCAATCCTTAATCCATACCAATCAAGTCGATCAATCTTGCAAAATTATCCAATCAAATCCTTTGGTCTTGATCCTAATCTTGTTGTAAAACCCAATCAATCAAAGTCAATCTATCAATCAATCATCCTTGTGTTGATCTAGGGATATGTCATTCCCCGCAATGACAACACTATCATCATCAATCAAAATCAATCAATCAATTACTCATCAGTTTGTAGCTTGACAGAGACAATACCTTTTTTTTGTATCATTTGTGCATGCTTGCTTGCTTGCATGTGTGCATTATCATTTTTATCTTGCATTTGCATCAAACCCGAATTATTCCAACTAATATTCATATCTTATATCTAGAAAAGGTTGTATTACGTCGGGGCACGAGACACATAATCACCTTGGTCCTTATACCTTGGTGCATGATGTCTATTGTTACATCAAACATCATGGTTTTTCACTTTCTTTTAGCATAACATATCATTCATCTACTTAATCCACTTCCTATCTTGTATCATTCATCTTGTCCCTCCGTTTCATTTCATTTTGAGAGCATACCCGTGTTTGTCCAACCCGCCTATCCTCTCGAGGGGGCATCATCATCCCATCATCATCCTATTCTTATATCATCAACATCCCACTTTTATTTTGCCATGATCCTATCTTTCTATCATCATCCATTATCCTCTAGCCATACCTTAGTTTCTTTGAAATGATGTTACTTGACACAAAGCTCATCATCTCGAACATCATCTCAAAGAGGGGCAAAATGTAGACACTGGAAATTATCCCTTACCTATGAACCCACCTTTTCATATCAATTGCTCCTACTTGCATAATTAAATAATTTTAATTATTTAATTATCTTTTAAGGTCATATTCCTCTATATTTAATTAATTCATTTTTCCCTTTATTCTTCCTTTGATTAATCAATTAAATTTGGTTTATTTAATTATGTCACTAATTAGCCTATTCCTTTCTATAATTAAATAAATGCTTATTTATTTAATTATTGTCATTTTTCTACTATAATTAAATAATTATTTTAATTATTTAATTAGTCATTATCCTCTTCTTCTATAATTAAATAAATTTTATTTATTTAATTATTTACTAATTTGTCATTTTCATCCACTTTTGAATTAAATTATTATTTTATTTAAAAGTCAACATGTCACATGTCTTTTATAATTAAATAATGCTTTTATTATTTAATTATTCACCTTCTCTATTTTATTAAATAATTTTATAATTATTTAATTTTCTCCAACAACCTCTTTTTTTGTGTCAATCTCATTATCTGTGCCATTCTCATCTTCTCTTGTCTGATTCATTTTCCACTCTTGATTGAATTATCTTATAATTCAATCTTGGTCATTAATCCTTATCATTGCCCTAATTTTTCCCTAACCCTATTTCATACTACAACTTTCAATCTTGGCCATTGATTAAGACATCTTATTGACATCCAATCTCAACCATCAATCCAAATTAGACCTTTCCTATAAATCAACCCTCTCATAAACCATTACGGGGGTTGGCTCTTCAAGTATCCTTATGCTACCAAAATTATTCTTGAATCATTCATCCATTTCTATCTATCATATCCATCTCAATGTTATGCTGTTGAATTAAGCAACTAACATATCAATTCAATGGAATAATTCATCCATCATTGTGTCTATTTGAGGTATTGAAGATTTGGATCAGGTAATGCATGTTATTATTTTATCATTTCTTATTTTATCCAAATTTAAATTCATATAAAATAATAGCTCAATATAATAGAATAGGGATAAAGCGATCCCTTATCGACAATGGCTCAACTCTTAATTTGTGTAGTATAACTCTTTTGGATATAATTGGTGTGGATAAACAATATTCCTTTATCTATTCAAGGATTTTACAATGTAGGGAAACAACTACTTGGTGTGATCACTTTGCTTGTTAAAATTGGAAAGGCCGTGTTAGAAACTCCTATCCATGTTATGCCTTGTGATCTTTGATACAACCTCCTTTTAGGCTGACCATGGATTCATGAAATGCATGTGGTGCCTTCTACCCTTCATCATAAAATGAATTATGTATACAACAACATAGTGTATACAATTGATGCCAATCCAAAACCAATTTTTTTTTTGAACATTGAGAAAGGCAAGGAAAATCCTTTGAAATCATTGACACCAACTACAAGAGTAGAACCTGTGCAATAGAAAGATAAAGAAAAAAATATTGAGGAATTCATGAAGCTATTAGAAGATGATTGGGGTTCCTTAGATTCACAATATTCATGGGAGAATACAAGATCATCAAAAAAGACCATGAAAAGGGAAAATAAAAAGTGGTGATGTCAACACAAAACTTAGTTGAACCTTTGAAAGCATCCACCTCAACCACTTTAGAACAAAAGACAACAAATTACACAACAAACAATGATGAATCTGATTATGAGCAACCACTGAATCCAAAAGAAATGAAAAATATTTATGGAAAAGTTTATGAACTTATGAAACAACTTGGGTATAGTGGAAAAGGATGTGGTGCTAGAGAACAAGGTATCCTTGTCCCTATAGAGCCTCACATGCAAGAAGAGACTAGTGACATTGGTTATTTTCCCTCGAAAGAAAAAAAAACAAGCCTTCACTTAATATCAACACTATTACTAAGGATTCTTCTAAGCCAACTTTAACATTAGTGTATCTTGAACTGATAGAAACTAGTGGTCTTGATTATTATCCTCTAAAAGAAATGAAAGAAACAAAGAAGTCTTTGTTTAACATTAATGTCATCACAAAAAGAACTCCTAGGACATGTCTTAGTAATGATTTGAGTTCATTATATTTTACACCCTCCTTTCAAGGAGAGAACAAAATCTCACAATCTAAAGAGTCTTGTGTAAGTATGACATCATGTACTAAGCAAGATATATCTTTGTCGCAAAATAAAGGAAAATCTTCTATTGATCAAGAGAGTATCTTGTTGAGACTCCTCTAAGATTGTTTGATATCTCTCCCTCCAAGAACACAAAAGAAATTTTAATACAAGAATTCCTTTTGTGAATATCATAGTTTATGGTCATTCTACTAATGAATATAAGGCTTTGGGTAACAAAATTCAACATCTTAAGGATTGTGGTGCTCTTCCTTGTGTTGAAGCACCTAGTTCTTCTAATTGATATTGATTTTCATGTTTCTCATCAATTATCTTGGCTCATCCTTGTCTTGCACTAAGTGGGTGCAAGGGGTTAGATATCCTTGTCCTTGTATGGAACTTGTCATTTTCTCTTTTGGATAGTTGACTTCTTTCCATGTATATATAAGAGCAAGCTTGGGATGTGGACGACATGTCTTAATTTGGCTCACATGTGACATGCTAAGTTATCTTTAGTATTGCATTTTGGGGGCAACCCCTTATTCATGATGTAGTTTCATTTGGGAACATATGACTTGGCATAGGGCTTTCCGAATAACCTCTCATGTCTTCTTCTAATTTAAAGAAATTTCTCATAGCAATGGTGTTAGCAACTGCTTTAAAGTGGGGGCATACATCAACACTCATGTTTCATTGTGCAATTTTCTTTATTTTTGCAATGCATCCTTTGATTGGTGGTATCATTAGGTTTGATTTCCTCTGAGATCATGATATTTCTTTGATTTTTCCTCTCTTGGAGACATTAGGCATGACATTCCCTAAGAAGATACCTTACATCAATGAAGAAAAATCCCTTTGATCATACCTTACACTATTTTTCATTTACAATAACTGTTATATGGCCACCTTGCATAACACACTTTGCTTTCCTATGGAGCCATCTTGTTTTTTCATGAGTTTCAAGCATGCAAATTTTTTCTTGCCTCATGAATCATGTTGTTCATGTTGTGTGGCACCTTATCAAAGTTATTAGGAGGTATTGCTTTGGTATGGTTAGTATGATGAGAAACCTAAACTTGGGAAATAATTTTTCATTGTATGGTGAGAAGTTGATATAGATGCATGACTTTGTCACTAAGCCACCCTTTTTGGATACACACCTAGTAGATAGCTTGAAGTCCCATTGCCTTAGAGTGAGTGTTCATTTTTGGACAAATAGCTTAGATCTGACCCACATTTTGTTGGAAAAATGGTCGAGGCTTGATCCACCCCTTTTGTTTTTTCTTTTCTTTCTTTTAGTCATTAACATTGTATGTTTTTGTATCTTGATGTTGTATATCATACACCTTGTGTGTGTCCCTTTGTGATTATTTTGGTTTGATGTATGATCATGGATCTTGGGGGCTTGATCACCCTCCTTGATCTTAGTTATCTTATACTGTCCACATTGGCACACTTGGGACCCTCTTGAATGTCTACTTTAGTGTGAGTTTGAAGCAAGTTCCTCCTCCCACTAAAGTGGGGGCTAAATGTAGTGTAGGAAAAAGTATCCATTTTTCACACTTAATTTGGGAATAGTTAATATTAAAATGAGCCTATTGTCGCCTTGATTTAGAGTTGTATTGTGTTTTACACATTCACATTATGCTTAGGGCCCTTTTAGACTAAATGGACTTGATTATGCCTTATTTAAGGTGTTGTAAAGTGTATCTTTACACTTTCACACTAATCTAGGGATTTATTAAATTATTGGGCTTATTTATGCCTTAATTGGTCCCATTTTGCATCCACAAGCCTTATTATATGCATTTCCTAGAGGATAATCCTAACACTTATCAAATAACCAATCATAATTCAGTGTTTTGGGTCACATGTTCTAGATCTGGTGATTTGGGACTCATACACTACCTTGGGCATATGCATCCCACCTAGGTCTTGGGACCTTATTTCAAATTCCACATTAAACAAGACACTTCTTGGAGTTTATGTCTTGGTTTTGAGCCATTGGGACTCATATGCCACAATTGGTGTATGAGCATTGCTATAATTAGGTCCTATTTAAAATCAAATTCTTGGTGGGTTTTTATCGTCCTAGATTTGATGTTGGCTTGAAGTGTTGTAATTTTAGGAAATTTTGCATAAACAAGTATAAAAACAAGGTTATTTTACATAGTTTCATCCTATAATTTCACAAGCACTGATCAAGATTACTTACACAAGAGCATTTCTAAGGCATTCAATGGTAGATTTTTAGAAGATTATTGCAACAATCAAGATCCATTATCATGTTAAAAGGCTTGATGCATCATGCATGTGGCTTTGAGCTAATGTTGTGATGTATTGTTCAAGGTCAATTCAAGTATTCAAAGGCATTATCTTTTATCTTGAGATGATCAAGATCTACATCCATTGAGGCAACTTAATGCTTGTTTGTAGATCTACAAGGTTTCAAACAAGGTTCTATTGTTTCATCTTATGTTTAATGCTTCATTTCTCATTAAGGTTTGATTACCAAAATGGGGTTTGACCAAAGAAAACCACCATTCCCTAGAAAAAAACATTTTTCTCTTCGTTGATGTGTGATTACAGGTTTATAGGTTGAAGAAAAAGTGGATTTGAAGCCTTCAAAAGTGCCAAAATTGCAAAGTTGCAAAACTTTTCATAAAAAGTTGTCAAGACTCATGTAAACTCAGATCTAGAGAAAGATATCCAAGTTATTTACATGAAACCAGTGGGAAAGTGCTTATTTCATCCATCTTAGGAGGATCACAATGTTTTAGATCAAGATTCTGCTTGTGGGACACTTTTCATCTTTTTGGGACACTTTGCAATAGTCTAGGTGTATGAGTCCCATTACTGTCTTTTTACCAGATTTCAATAGATCCAGATTAGTCATTGAGAGATTCCAAATCTTGCCCAGAAACCCTATACTAGGACTAAATCACCCAATTTTTGTAAGAGAGGGGGACCAACCCTGTTAAGGCTCTAGGTCATGGAGAGCCAAGAGTGGAGGGCTACCCTAACTTACCTTAGTCTAATGGGTATCTTGAAACTTAGGTCTAGGCTAGGCGAGGATGATATTGCAGTTCTAGGATGTCAATGTGGTGCGCTAGTGTCTCTCTGGCACGTTGGCATTCGTATGGTCAAAAAATAGTGAACACAATACAAACTACTCAAAAAAAACTAACAACCTAGCTAGTTGATTTCGATGGGAAAAGTATAATAATAAAATATAATGGATAAATTTGGAGATGATAAAGTAGATAAATAAAGGCTAGGGTGATGAAGATGATCTCACAAAAGTGCTTGTTTTCCAACTAGATTCATGCATACATTCATCTGCACACACACAAGAAGGGGAAAATTGTTGGGGTTGTATAGGGGCCTTCCTTAGTCAGACCCCCATTTCAGTGTTTCCACCTCCATGGACAAATATAAAGCAATGAAGTAGAAATATGTGATAAAGGAAAGAAAGGAAAGCAATACAAACTACAAAATAGTATTATGCTACTTGACCAAATCACAAAGGAGAGGAGAAAAAAATTACAACCTCCACCCAAAATATCACTAGCCAATGGAGGAGAATACCAACTTGGAAAGACCACCACAGTTACAATTGTGTTGAAGGGAAGCCTCGCAAGGCTTTGAGCCCATGCTACTATGGTTTGCTTCACACTTGCTATGTGGAGTTGATGGAGTGTTGGAGTGCTGCTAAAGAGTGAAGTGAATGTTGAAAGTGCTTAGAGAATACCCATCTATTTCTTAGAGGATGAAATGAGATGAAGATGGATGAATTTAAAGGAGAAGTGGGAAGAATCTACCATTTTGGGGTTGGTTGGTCGAAGAGGGATGTTACAAATCGACCCCAATCAAAAGTGTAACACCTTTTCCAACTTTAGATGTGAGAATCCATCAAGGATGATAGTGTACCACACATAAGTCTATATTCCACACATGCATCCACGATAGAAATTCTCTCATCGACACAAAAGAAAAATGCCAAGTGGAAGGAAATTAGTTGGGTGATGTGGAATTTTTCCTTCAAATTTGATTTTCTAAGGTGTGGTTGTGTAAAAGGGGAATTTGTGTAAGGGGTGAAAATTCACTCCTATACATTTTTCCCCCACTTTAGTGAGAACAAATAATGATGAGTGTTTTAGTAAAGTAGATCAAGGAGCTAGTAGGGTTAGAAATTTATACTTGAATTGTCAAGGAAGCATACCACAATCTAGAGAGATTGAAAGCATAGAGTAGGTAGAGGACCCTATAGCCTTGCAAAAATATGAAGCTACAAAAAATACACAGAAGGCCCTCAAACCAATGATGGAAAAGTCCCATAGGATGAAAGCGTCTCACAAGCTCGCAGACCTGCAAGGAGGTGACCCCAAGATCTCTCACATGAAGGAAGCCTTAAGGTAAGAACCTTATAGGTCCGTAGACCTACAAGGAAGGTGTCCTCCAAGATCTCTCACATGAAGGAAACCTAATGAAAAAGAATATTATAGGCTCATAGACCTACAAGGAAGGTGTCCTCTAAGATCTATCACATGAAGGAAACCTGATGAAAAAGTATCTTATAGGCCCATAAACCTACAAGGGAGTGACCCCCAAGATCTCTCACATGGAGGAAGATCAAAGGTGTAAGCTCCTTACAGGCCCGCAAAACTATAAGGAGGTGTCCCCCAAGATCTCTCACATGAAGGAAACCAAGATGCAAGGAGATTTCACAGAGTCAGAAAGCGGATTCACAGTCCCACCTACAAAGCGACATGTTTACCTGCAGATAAAGCATGTCCAAAAACACAAAGTGGACACACAGGAAAATAAGTGGAAAGTCATGCAATCCATGAACAAGTTGGAAGGCTTTCAAAGGGGTCCCTTGGATACTCGGTGTAAAAAGGGGGCCACTCAAGGGACATGTTGTTTGAAAGTGCGAAAGAGATGTTTTTTCTCAAATCAATCAATCGTCAAGGAATCCTTTCGAAAGATGTTCACTTCATTATGGAATTTGAAAGGAATAAAATGCCCCCTTGCAAGGGGAAGATAAAAGTTTCTCCCACCTCAGAGGAAATTTCTCAGGTTCTTTATTTATGAACCCATGATGAAAGAAGCATGTTCCGCTAGGGGTCCAAGTCGAGAATGTGATTATTTGAAAAAGTTTTCAAATATTCTCGAGAAAATATTTGTTGGAAACAAAGAAATTTTTTGAAAATCAAAGCATCATAGAAATGGCATTGTCATCACACATGATAGGAATAACTCAAGCAAAGAAGAGAGAAATATAAGAAAAGAGAAAAAGAGAAATAATTACAAATAGAAGGCATAGGGGTGATCAAATATTTTGAGGTGAAATTTTCTCATAAATATATATGTATAATAACAGTATATAAATGAATTGTCATAAACCCCTTACCATATTAGATCATGTGAAGAATGCACAAGAAAACAAAGTGAAAATAAAAAATTGGGTCAACATGGAAGGGACGCCTAAATGCCCCCAACACTTTGTGTCATCCCCAATTTTTGAAAAATCAATAACAAACATGGAAGAATGATGATGCCGATAGAAGAAGGTTTACGATATAAAATAACTCCTATATCCAAGCACCAACAAGAGTGACAAGGGTCATCTAGGAACACATAACACAATAAAAAAGGAACACATCACAACAAACACACACACATCTAATCTAAAGATAAATAAGAGGCTTCCCCCTAACACTCATTAACCAAGAGGTTGTCTGATTCCCAATGTAGATTGATATAATGGGAAGGAGGATGAGCATGTAGTAATAGAATATTAAGGCGAGGAGCTTTCGATTCTCCCAAAAAAAGGGCTAAGGAAGAAAGCCCTGCAAGGTCTTCTCCCACTAGGATTTTGTGGAGCTATGGTCAACAATGTCACGAAGATCGTTGATAGATATATAACTTCATCTAGAAAGTTAAACATGCACTTTATTGGAGTGCCATGTTGTACCTCAATGGATAGAGAAGGTTGTGCTTGAGATTCACTGCTTGGCCCACCGAGTGACTCAAAAGAGGTGACAAACTCAAGGGAAGCCGAGATTGGTTCCATTACTAGGACATAACAAGTCAACACAGGACCACCCTTTGGAGAAGGTGGGCTCCTCTTATTCCATCCATTGTTGGAAGGTCCATCCTCTACCTTTTTCTTCGTTGGGGGATGTGAAGTTCTCCCCATAGACAAAGCAAGAGGTGCAAAGGAAGAGGAGGAGAAAACCACAACAGATACCATTGAAGTATTTGGCATATCCATATGTTTAGGGAACAATGGGATGTCCAGAAGGGACATCAATAGGGGTGGCTCCACTGAAGGAGTGATAAACACCTACACCTTTTTGAGGTCAAGCACACTTGTACTCATAGTGGGATTCAAAAGCAAAATTGAGCTAGATTGAATAGAAGCAGAGGGGAGGAGAGGAGGATGCATCATGAGGCCCTAAAATAGGGGTGATCGACTCCTCTTCCTTCTTTTGCAAAGCTACCTACTCAACTACAAGAGCATTTTGTTGACACTTGCACTCATGTGCAAGGTGGTTTCTATGAATCTTCAAGCTAGAGACTGGAGGTTGTGAGGGGACAGAAGGCTCTTGCTTAGCCATGGGATTGTCTACTTCAACTTTTTCCAGCAGAGGGACAAGCTCTTGAATGGGAGTAGGAGAAAGAGATTGAGAAACAACAAGGGGAGTCTCTAATGCCTCAACAATGGGCCTCTTCCTGTTTATTGCTTTGGGTGCAGAAGTGTAGGAGGTCGCAAAGGCCGAGACATAGAGGATTCCGCATAGGGATCCTTTCTTCTACCATATCGAATAGGCCTAGGTTCTGTGGGTAGAAAAAGAAGCTCGAATGCAGGGCACTTGGGCTTTTACTAAGTGGGCACCATAGGATTCTCCTGCAAATGTGGAAAAAAAAATGATGGTTCCACAACGGGGTGAGAGGAAGCATCAAGCTAAAAAATGGAAGAGGAAGAAGAGGGACCTTGAGTGGGATTTTCTTCTTCTCTTCTTTGGGCCTTGGCAACATCATTGTTAGCTTTCAAATAGGCCCTATGCAAAAAGACATAAGGCGATAGAGGGTACCCCACTCTAGGCACTAAGCACCGCTTCTTGCAATTTTGATATGTCCAATACAAGAGGTCCCTCCTAGGCAAAAGAGGACCAATGGGTACAAGACAAAAGTGGTCTAAGGAATAACTACCATGCACAACTAGTGGTCTATAACCAATGTCATGGATCACATGCACGAAACCCTCATGAATAAATTTCAAACATTTGTGCACAACTAAGGGAATTGAATTCATAGCTACTAACCAAGGGATACATGGCTTCACTTTGAAGAGTTTGTACCCCTTGATAATGTCAAACAACAGGCTTATAGATTTAGGTCCAACAAGGACCGACAAAACAATACTACCAAGAGGAGGTATGAAAAGTTTGTTATGTGCACAAATAGTGCTCATAGGTGTGTCATACCCATCTTTGTGCAGGAAGTTGATTAACATAATCTTCTCGGTTACAATTTTCACTTGAGATGTTGGGTCAACAAGAACACCTACTATAGTGTTCCCATTGATCTATGTAGGGATGTAAAGAGGAGATGGTTCTCTATTAAAACCCATCGGTAGGTCCTATTGAGGTGAAGGTTATACTTGTAATACTACTCATAGGCTAGGTTGCAAGGTGAAAAGCCTCACAACACTCACACCTACAATGCTCCTAAAACATGAGGAAAGGAGCCTTTAGTATCGCCAAACAAAACCAAAATGGTTCACGTTGGGTTCACCAAAAATGTAAGAGAGGGGGACCAACCACGTTAATGCTCCAAGTCATAGAGAGCCAAGAGCAGAGGGATGCCCTAACTTACCTCACTATAAAGGGTAT